>AWOL01S0034691.1:23995-71514 GCA_000715115.1 Nicotiana otophora
TTGGGGGGGGGGGAGCTGCCTTACGCGAATGCGTAGAAAGATTCGCGAACACGAAGGCCTTAGGCCGTTGTGCATCGCGATCGTGCCAGGCCTCTCCCGAATGCGATGAAGGCCTGTACATCGACTTAAAACAGACTCTAAACACGGGTTTAAGCCATTTCTTCAACAGTTTTCAAGAACCAAATGGGTAGAGGCAATTTTCCAAGAGCCATTTCTTCCCCAAATTACAGGTAAGTGATTCTAAACCATTTTCTTTGAATTACCCATTACATTTCTTGAATTATCAACCAAAAATCTAGATTTGAGGTCGGATTCCAAAACTAATTACATATTCGGGCTTGGGGGTGAATGGGTAAGAGGATTTTGGTCCGAATCTCGGGTTTTGACCAAGCGGGCCCAGGGTCAAATTTTTGACTTTTTGGAGGAAAAATTTGGGAAATTTAATTTATGAAGTATAATTGATTCCTTTAGCAATATTTGATATCATTGAGTCATTTGTGAATAGATACGAGTGGTTCGGCAGTGAATTCCAAAGGAAAGACTGTGTTGAGAATTAAGTGGCCATCAGAGAAAGGTAAGTGTTGTGTCTAACTTTGTCTTGAGAGAATAGGTATTGTGAGAGTGTTTGCTACTTGTTTTGTTGTTGAATACGATGTATAGTTGAGGTGACGAGCATCTATGCGTTGTGGTCGAGTCATAGCATGCTAGTGAAATTCCATCCTTGCAAATTTGTAGTCTTAAATCTTGTTATACATGCTTATTGCTGTTGTTGAACTGTTGGGAGACTTGTATCCGGTTCCACTAAGGTTGATAAAATTGTGAATATTGATTCGAGGTTGAGATGTTAAATTGTGAAAGTATTCAATGATGAAATATTGATTTCTTTGTGAAACTTCTCTCTATCCGTTATTATTGATTCTGTGAATTGTGAGGAAGAGAGTAAAGCACGAAGGGTGATGCCGTGCGTGATTTATTTATATGGTGAGTAAGAGTGTAAAGCACGAAGGGTGATGCCGTGCATGCATTATTTATATTGTGACAAGAGTGTAAAGCACGAAGGGTGATGTCGTGTATATTATGAGAGGTTTAAAACACGAAGGGTGATGCCGTGTATATTATGAGAGGTTTAATGCACGAAGTGTGATGTCGTGCCGTTCTATTTATTTATTTGGTGAGGTTGAGAGTAAAAGCACAAAGGGTGTTGCCGTGCAGTTTTCCTTGTTGTTTAAATTGCTCAATCCGTTTAAGGATTTTTGGTTTAATTCTGTCTTTTCAGTATTCTCACTCTTTATGTTGTATTTCCCCCACTGTATGTTCCCTTCCCATTATTTCTGCATTATTTCTTTATTTACTGTTGTTGCCACTAGCATGATTATACTGTTCAGGTTATATGTGGTTGTCTTGTCCTAGCCTCGTCACTACCTCGCCGAGGTTAGGCTCGACACTTACTAGTACATGGGGTCGGTTGTACTGATGCTGCACTCTGCACTTTCTGTGCAGACTTTGATACCAGTTCGGGTTGATCGAGATTTTGCTATTGGTCTGCTGTCCGGAGACTCAAGGTAGATCTGTCGACGTTCACAGACCTTGAAGTCCCCGCCTATATTTTTTGTTCTACTGTTTCTTTCATTCAGACAGTTGTATTTCTTTCAGATTATTACTTGTAGTAATTTCTAGAATGATCGTGAATTGTGACTCCAGATCCGGGTGGTTGTAATTAATACAGTTTTATGATATTCTGCACTTATTATATTTCATCTTAATTAATTATTGTTAATTACTGAATATAAATAAGAAATTGGTTAATGATTATCTAACGTTGGCTTGCCTATCATGTGAAGTGTTAGGCTCCATCACGGTCCCGTCGGTGGGAAATTTAAGGTCGTGACAGTTGGTATCAGAGCCCTAGGTTACATAGGTCTCACGAGTCACGAGCAAGCTTAGTAGAGTTTGAAGGATTGGTACGAAGACGTCTGTACTTATCTATCAGAGGATATGAAGTTAGGAACAATATCACCTCTTTCATTCCTTGTCGTGCGGCATTGATTTTGCTCAAAATCTATATCTCATATTCCTTTGTATCTACTCGTGTATGACATTGCGCACTCGGTATCAGTTGTGCGTCGACAGTTCGTGATGCCGCAAGTGAACTTCGAGGGAGCCAGAGATGCTCAAACATTGCCTCAACGTGTGATTCTGACTGAAGATGCGGACGTATAAAGAGATCATCAAGTGAATAATGTGGGGGGTGCAACATACCTTGGCATCTAGTTGATTTATACGAGTTGTGAAGGTTAATATTGTAGTAAATTCTATAATGATCGTTAATTGTGACTCCAGATCCGGGTGGTAGTAATTAATAAAGTTTTATGATATTCCGCACTTATTATATTTCATCTTAGTTAATTATTGTTAATTACTGAATGGAAATAAGAAATTGGTTAATGATTATCTAACATTGTCTTGCCTAGCAAGTAACGTATTAGGTACCATCACGGTCCCGTCGGTGGGAAATTTCGGGTCGTGACCATCACTAAACGTCCATTTTTCATCACTAAAAAAGTCCACACCAGAATATGCTCGCACCAACAGTTATTTATTTCACTAAAAAGTCTCTAACTCCATCATATGAACTCGGAATTCGACGATTCTTGTTCTAATGAGTCTCAAATAATAATACGAACCTAGTTGTTCAATGGAAACTCAATTTGAAGCTTATGTGCTCAATGTGATGCTAGTTTTGCTCATTAAACAATTAACACATGTTTA
The DNA here is from genome assembly GCA_000715115.1 of Nicotiana otophora. Lineage (NCBI taxonomy): Eukaryota > Viridiplantae > Streptophyta > Magnoliopsida > Solanales > Solanaceae > Nicotiana > Nicotiana otophora. The sequence goes on from AWOL01S0034691.1 coordinate 26,765, forward strand.
GCGCTAAAAACCCAACCGCGACTTGATAAAATTAGACCAAACTTTCCAGATCACTCTTATAATTCATTATCGAAATTTTGAAAGTCTCAAAATCGAATTTCGATCTCTAGAACTAAAAATGGACCTTTGGAACATTACATGCTTATGCTGAAAACATCATATTCTTCCACATCTCTTCCCCGGTAGCATGTAGTGTATCCACCATAACTTCTTGTACTCAAATCCAACTGCCAAACAGTTGAAATTTTTGCAAAATAGATACAAAGGGCTATAATTTCATGTTTTTCTCATCTCCCAACTCCTTATAGATTGCGCGATATAAGCTCTCAAAGTCAGCCCTCTGCAGTAGATATTTCTGGTGATGCACACTGCTATAGCCAAAATCTGCAGTACCAACTTTAGTCAATCGATCATAACCTTTTGTACAAATGTTCGAATGATGAATGGTTTGTCCTTATGGAAACTAGAATCAAAGGGATACAACTTTCATGTTTTGATAATTTCCAGATTCCTTATAGATTTCGAGATATAAGCTTGCAAAGTAAGCTATGCACACCAAACGTTTCGCACATTGCTGTAAAAAAAGAACCAGCAGTTAAAACATGATCCGAAACCACTCCGAACATCACCCGAGGTCCTCGGGACCTCCATCCAATACACCAGCAAGTCCTAAAATATCATACAAACTTAGTTGAAAGCTCAAATCACATAAAACAATGCTAAAACCACGAATCATACCCCAATTCAAGCTTAAGGAACTTAAGAATTTCCAACTTATACATTCGATGCCGTAATGTAGCAAATCAATTCCGTTTGACCTCAAATTTTTCACACAAGTCATAAATGACATAACATATCTATGAAATATTTCAGAACTAGATTCCGACTCTAATATCAAAAAGTTAACTCCCCGGTCAAACTTCCCAAAAATTTAACTTTCGCCATTTCAAGCAAAATTTCACTACGGACTTCCAAACATTTTTTCGGACATGCTCCTAATTTCAAAATCACCATACAGAGCTATTAGAATCATCAAAACTCCATCCGAAAGTTGACCGGGTCATTTACACATAATTCACTACCCGGTCAATTATTTCAACTTAAGCTTCCAAAATAAGAATTGTTCTTTCAATTAAATCCTGAATCATCCGAAAACCTAACTTGACCACCTTCACAAGTCATAATACACATTTGCAAGCTGCTCGATACCTTAAGCCATTGAACGGAATGTAAAATCTTAAAATGACAAGTCGGGTCGTTACACCTTTATTCTTGTATATCATTTGTTCATCTAAAATTCGTTTGATGTTTGGCCCTTTAGTACCTAATCGTGATCGTTCATCAGCACACATGCAGCTTGATAGTCGACAAGATCCATCCATACCAAATTATATTTTGGAGTAAATATCTTTCTCAAGTATTACCTAATCTTTGGGTAAATATTATAAAGCCCCTGAAACCTTTGCTACGTATTATGTTCTCGCTCAAGCTCTAAGATGGAAAGAAAGGTGTGTGAAAAGATATGAAGGTATAAAATACATAAATCTTATGTTTATAAGGTTGAATGGATGGTTATAAGAGGAGAGGAGTAAATTGGAACACATTGGAGATGTTTAAGGGATGAACATGACATTAGCCGCAGATGACCTAAGTTTCAATGAGAATATCTATCAATATAGAATAAATTGAGATTTGAGATATATATCAAAGTAAATCCTTTGAAGTCTAGTTTTTAAAACTTCAAACCGTTTGTCATTTCGATGTTCCTATAGAAAGTTATAGGTGTTTTTCTGAATACTATCATGTCAGAAAAATGGGCCGCGTTTTGGACGCCCAGGAGGGCGCTAATCAAAATGCCAAAGTCAGAAATAAAATTTTTGGGGCGTTTTGGGTGGCGTTGAGCGCGCACCGTGACACCAAAGGCGTGAAATAGAAATAAAAGGGACGGTAAGAGAGAAAATAGCCTCATTCTTTAAAGATTAAACCTCCACTCTCATCCTCAAGTCATCCAAGGGTTCTCATACTACGTAAGGTGTGCTTGCAATGCGATTAGCGATAGAATACTACTTCCAAACATCAATTTTAATAATATTCCATCTAAATATGGCTTGATTCTCAACAAGAACTCAAGAATAACGTCTCTCCTCTAACCGAGGGTTTCACGATTCAAGGTAAGCTTCATAACCGCTTTCAATCACGATTGTAAAAGATGTTTTATGGTTGATATTTGCTCCTATAAACTACTACAAAAACATAGATTAATGATGAACCCTAGTAGGAGAGGAGAATCAAACCTAGGGTTTCTATATTTTGGAAATCTTGGAACTTCTAGTACTGATTTTTAAATTAACTATGTATAGATTTATTTGGTGACTTGAACCCATTGGATTGGAGCAAACGAAGGTATTAAAAAGCAAGGAATCAAGGTGAGTAGAGACAATGCTTTTACTAAAGTTGTCTTCTCACAAAGTTCATGCCATAAGTTATTGTTAGATTATATAAGGTGTTAATGTGGGCGTCTGAATTGAACGAGTGGACTCACATTATCCATTAGAATTGTAGAAAAGATCTTAGATGAGTATCATTGTTAATAACTCAAGAATAGTTTGTTGTTTCATAAATCATGTCTCATGCATTCACGACTTGCATATGTTTCTTTAATGTATAAACTATATTGAAAATTTGGTTTACATGATTTTGTGGAACTATTTTGATGAGAACTATGTAGATATATCATTGTTTAAAATTTTGTGATGCAAGAATTACTCAGAATAACGTTTTGGGAGTTTCCTTAGATCTCTAAGAAGGGTTCATAGCCTCTAGTGGTTTATATTATCCCGAAACTACTCGTGCCATAATAGGAGAATAGTGCACCGTTGGTTTGACACTATCATAGAAGAGCTCTGGTAAGGCACAGGAACGCAAGCATGCTAGAACCTTGAACTGTGAGGCACCGCAGGAATGTGGTCCAGGCAGTCAGGATGGGATCTTCCATCATACCGATCATATGGTGACATTTTGAGAATCAAAATCACAATAAAATTAGAAAGAATGTCAGAATCAATGTAACTCCCCAGAAAAGAGAAGAAAAGAAAACAAAATGCCTAGGAAATTTTACAAGAATTGTTTCAAGAAAGTTTATATATAAATCTATTTGAAGTTTTTAATTATTGTTTTATCACGATTCACCTTTGAAAGTGTTGGGCTTGTTCTTTACCATTCTTTGTGATTCATAGGATTCTTCCTTAATTGCAAATATTTCACTTCAGTAACCTAATAATCAATCAATATTATCGTAAGGTGATATGTTCTTTCATGCATCCATCTTCTTGGACAAAGTATCCTCCATTTACTTTGATACTTACTGTAACGACCCGACTTGTCATTTTAAGAATGAATGCCTCGTTCAGCGACTTAAGGTCTCGAGCAGCTTCGTAGTATGTATTATGACCCACGTGTGTGGTCGAGTTTGGTTTTCGGAAGATTCGGAATTAAATTAAAAGAAGAATTCTCATTTTTGAAGCTTAAATGAAAAGGGTTTACCGGAGTTTGATTTTTGAGAAAACGACTCCGGAATAGAATTCTGTTGATGTCAATAGCTTTGTATGGTGGTTTTGGACATAGGTATGTGTTCAGATTTAGATTTGGAAGTCTGTAGGACAATTCGACGCATTTTGGCGAAAGTTGGAAAATATATGATTTTGGAAAGTTCGACCGAAGGTTGAATTTTTGATAACGAGGTCAGATTCTGATTTCGGAAACTGGAACAGCTCCATTACATTATTTATGACTCGCGTGCAAAATTTGAAGTCATTCAGGATTGATTTGATATGTTTCAATGCAAATTATAGAAGTTAGAAGATTTGAAAACTCATAATTCGATTCGGTGCGTGATTCGTAATTTCGGCGTTGTTTGACATGGTTTGAAGCCTCGACTAAGTTCGCATTTTGTGAATTCTGGTTTTTGGCAACCACTGGTCTCATCGCATCTGCGATGAAATTGATCGTAGGTGCACCATCGTAGAAGCGAGGCTGAGGTCACAGAAGAGAAATGGACAGGTGTGGGCAGTGGTCGCATGTGCGAATAATTTCCCGCACCTACGTTATCGCATATGCGATACATGGAATGCAAAAGCGAGATGCTTCACAGATGCGCAATTGGTCATCGCTTCTGCGATTGCGCAGAAGAGAAGAGAACTCCACAGGTGCGAGGTCCTCTAGTCATTGGACTTCCGCATAAGTGGCTTTTGGCTCCCAAATGCGGCACCGTGGTGGCGGTAACTCGTCAGCATGTGCGAAACTGGGTAGAAACATAAGGATTGAACTTGGTCATTTTTCCATTTTCGTTTTGGATCTTTGGAGGTCAGATTTAGGCGATTCTGGAGGGAGTTTTCACAATTATGGTTGGGGTAAGTGTTCTATATCCTAAAGTGATTATATTTCATGAAAATACGGTTATATTCATAATTTATTTCGAATTTAAGTGGAAGAAATCAAGATTTTTGTAAAAAGTTTCAAAAACGGAAATTCAAGATTTGGAGGACCATATGTTATTGGAATTCGATAAAATTGGTGTGGTTGAACTCGTATAGGAATGGGTGTTCGAATTTTGTAAAAGAAATCCTGCCGGGTTCCGAGAGGCGAGTCCCGCGTAATGTGAAATTTTAAGTGGACGTTTTATTATGCAGAATAGATTCCGATGAATTTTAATGAAGTTGTACAATTAATTTGGATAGATTTGAGCTCTACGGAGGTCAATTCAAGCAATAAGGCTATTTTGGAATATAGACCTCTCTACAAAAAGATATGTATCTTTCCTAACCTTGAGTGGGGGAAATTACCCCTTAGGTAGTTAAATTATATAAATAAAACAATTTGGCTCGAAATGCAATTGAAATCGGCTTACCTAGTCTTAGAGACTAAGTGCCATCATGATGCCTATGGTGGGAGTTTTGGTCGTGACAAGTTGGTATCAGAGCTCTAGGTTCATATGTTCTACGAGTCAAGAACGAGTCTAGCAAAGTCTTGCAGATCGGTACGGGGATGCTTGTACTTATCTTCGAGAGCTACAAATTTGCTAGGAAATTCCAATTCTTTCATTCTTGTGGTGCAGATTTGTTAACTTTGGAATTTGAGTCTTTGTAACTCTATTCTCTCACATATGGTGAGGACACGTCCTACTAGGTCAGTTGAGAAGACACTAGCGCATCCTGCTAGGTCTGCAAGAGGCCGGAGCCGAGGAATGGCACGTGCCGAAGCTAGAGCACCTGTCAGAGTAGTAGTTGAGGAGCCGCCAGTAGCTCTGGTTAGGGTACAGGTACCGGAAGCACATGCTGTTACCCCCGACCTTTACGATACTTTAGCAGAGTTCCTGAACATGTTTGGTACATTAACTCTGGCAGCATTAATCTCCGTTGAACCAAATATTTCATAGATTGGCGGAGGAGTTCAGACTCCTACCACCCGTACTCCAGAGCAGCAGGTTCACGTTTGTCAATTTTCGGGTATAGTACCGGTATAACTTGTTATTTCGGTTCATCTTGAGGCCAGGCCATAGACATCAGTAGAAGAACAAAATAGACTTGAGAGGTTTAAGAGGTATAGTCCACCTACTTTCAGTGGCACAGCCACAGAGGATGCCCATGGATTTCTAGAAATGTGTCACTGTATTCTTCGCACCATGGGTATTGGTGAGCGGAGTTGCCTTTACTATATTTCAGCTTTCATGCGCAGCGTATGAGTGGTGACAAATCTATAAAGAAGGTAGACTAGCCGATGCAACACCACCAATTTGGGCTCAAGTTTCGGAAATGTTTTTTAAAAGAATTTGTTCCTCAGACTCTCTGGGATGCATGGCGCATAGAGTTTGAATGGTTGCATCAGGGCAACATGATTGTGTCAGAATATGCTATCAAGTTCAGTGAGTTATCCCGACACGCACCTATCTGGGTTCCTATAGTCAGAGTGCGGGTTCGCAGATTCATGGAGGGGCTCGATTATGATCTTAAATTATTCATGGCTCGAGAGATGCAAACTGATACTCCATTTTAACAAGTAGTGGAGATTGTGATTATGATTCAGGGTGTTCTAGGTGAGGAAATGGACTCTAAGGAGGCCAAAAGGTCTCTAAGCTATGGAGCATTCAGTGGATTTTACTCTTCAGCTATGACCTACTATGGCGGAGGCTCGAGCCGTGGGTCAGCTCAGTCCGCACATCAGATTACTCGGGGTGCTCCAGTAAGATCTTATAGTACACCACCGACACGAAATTCTTACAGTGGTTATTCCAGTTATCTGGCACACATTCAGTATGAGCAGTCGCGACCTCAGGGAGGTTGTTATGAGTGTGGTAATACTAGGCACGTCATGAGAGATTTTCCTAGACTTGGGTGGGGTAGATTTCATCAGAACACTCAAGCTACGGGCCCAATACAGTTACTACCCCACGTGCACATCCAGTTAGAGGTGGAGGACAAACGGGTAGAGGGCGCTCTAGAGGAGGAGGCCCAGCCCGTTGATATATTTGCTATGGTGTGGCTAAGGACACTACAACAGATGGGGTCGTTACATGTATGATCCCGATTTGTTATAAAAGTATATTTTTCCTTAATTTGATTCATTTCTAAATATTGAGGCAAGTCCTCCTATTATGCTCCGCTTATGGGCGAGCTCGTAATTTTGTGACCCACTTATATGTTTATCCCTGTTGGAAGATTCGATGATGTTAGCCCATGTCTACCAGTTTTTATTTTGTACATTATTGAGGACTATAAGTCCAAAAGTGACTTTCTATTACTCTCTACAGTCGGTTTTGATGTGATTATGGAATAATTGAATTCAATTTTATGAATTATATGCCCTACTAGTATGGGGGTTCATTATGTGTTGTGAAAATTATTTACGGAATTTATTAAACATAAGAAAGAAAGGAAATGAAAAATTTTAGTTGGCGCAATATGCAAAATACTTGTGATTCTGAGTTGAAGACTAGATCCTCACATTTTTATATGATGTGAAATATTCAAACTGGGCTACGAGCCACGATGGAAGTTATATGAGGATGAGGCCCTTGTGCTGAAAAGTTTATGAGTTTCAATTCTCCCTTTGTGAAATTAAATTGTACTATAGTATTAATAGGGAGGCAGGCATGTTAGGCTTAATTGATAATTCATTTGTGTTTTTATTCATATTTAGCCATATTTGTGTTCTATTTTTTAAGTTTTAGCCAACGAGGTGGGTGCCCAGGTGGTGTTAAATGTTACTCGTTAAGTCGGGTAAATAATTATGAGGTCTTCATGCCTCACGTTTTGCTGTCAGCGATGTGAAAATTTAAAATGCGATTTTGGTCAATATGAGGTTAATTGAGGATGCTGAAGTTAATTATGAACAAATATTATGACCAGAGATGAGATTATGGGCATACGTATGATGTGTGCGTAGACACGAGTTGCTACAGCCGGTTGAGACTAATACCGTGTGTTGATGTGAAAAATAGGTCTTTGAAAATGTTTGGAGTGTAAGAAATTTGGTTTTTAAGTTTATAAATATGGGTGAAAGAAATAATCCCAACTAAGATGATGTCATAGGATCCATGTTAAATTTATGGTGATGTACAATCACCCATGAGTATGTGTGAAATAATGCACTTAGTAATTTAATGTCATCAGAACAATTCTCTTATGGCTTTGTATGGTGATTTCGGACTTAGTCATGTGTTCAAATTTAGATTTGGAAGTCCAATTCAACGCATTTTGGCGAAAGTTGGAAAATAGAAGATTTTGGAAAGTTCGACCGAAGGTTGGATTTTTGATAACGAGGTCGGATTTTGATTATGGAAATTGGAACAGATCCATTACGTGATTTATGACACGTGTGCAAAATTTGAATTCATTCTGATTGATTTAATACGTTTCGGCGCAAATTATAGAAGTTGAAAGATTTAAAAACTCATAATTCAATTCGAGGCGTGATTCATAACTTCGGCATTGTTTGACGTGGTTTAAAGCCTCGACTAAGTTTGTATTGTATTTTGGGGTGTGTTTGTATGTTTGGTTAAGGTCCTGAGGGCCTCACGTGGAAGGTTAGAGGATTGTTTGGAAATTTTTGTGAATGCTGGTTTTTTGCAGCCACTGGTGTCATCGCATCTGCGATGAAATTGATCGCAGATGCGCCATCGCAAAAGAGAGGCTGAGGTCTCAGAAACTAAATGGACAGGTCTGGGTTTTGGTCGCAAGTGCGAAGAATTACCCGCACCTGCGCAATCACAGATATGGTACATGGAGCGTAAAAGCAAGAAGCTTCGCAGTTTCACAATTGGTCATCAGTTATGCGATTGCGCATAAGCGAAGAGAACTCCGCAGGTGCGAGGGCCTCTGGTTAGTGGATTTCTGCAGAAGCGGATTTGGGCTCCCAAAAGCAGCTCCGCGGATGCGGCAACTAGTCCGCAGGTGCGAAACTGGGTAGAAACAAAAGGATTGAACTTGGTCATTTTTCAAATTTCATTTTGGATTTTTGGAGCTCGAATTTGGGCGATTCTGGAGGGAGTTTTCACAAGCTTGGTTAGGGTAAGTGTTCTATATCCTAAAGTGATTATATTTCATGTATCTATGGTTATATTCATCATTTATTTCATATTTAAATGGAAGAAATTAATTTTTTTGTAAAACTTTTCAAAAATCAAAATTCAAGATTTGGAGGACGATCTGTTATTGGAATTCGATAAAACTGGTATTGTTGAACTCATATCGGAATGGGTGTTCGGATTTCGTAAAAAGAAAATTTTATCTGGTTCCGAGAGACTGGTCCCGCATTGACTTTTGTTGATTTTTTAATGTGAAATTTTAAGTCAGCGTTTTATTATCCGAAATTATTTTCGATGAATTTTAATGAAGTTATACAATCAATTTGGATAGACTCGAGCTGCACAGAGGTCAATTCAAGCAAGAAGGCTATTTTGGAATATCGACCTAACTATAAAAAGGTAAGTATCTTGCTTAACCTTGAGTGGCGGAAATTACCCCTTAGGCATTGAGTCTTATGTGGAAATTGTGTAGTTGAAAACCATGTACGCGAGGTGACGATTGCGTACTTGGTTTATATGTGCAAATTATATCGGTTAAAATTCGTAGACGCCTTTATGTATTAAATTGGAAATTGTTGGCACTTTTTAAATCTTTTATTTGTCATCCCTTATTCCTTGTTTGCCGATGTTGTTTCTATATGATAATTTAATGTGATTGAAACTTTGATTTTTATTAAAAAGTTTGATTTTACTTTGCAAAAATCCTTTATGGGTTCCTTATCTGTAAATAATTATTAAACTTTTTAGTATGAGGTGTTAATATATTTATCAAAATTTGGATTAAAGAAGATGTTGTCATATACTGAGTTACTTTTCCATCTTTGTTGTTGCTTTTGAGGTTTTATATACGTTGTGTGGAGCCTTGGGCTATTTGTTGCGAAATTTAATGATTTTTGCTACATCTTTTGAATTTTGTTGTAGTCAGTGGACAAATTGTGACATGAATTGTTGCATTGTGTTGTCGTTTAAACACTCTCTTTGATATTATTTATGCTTCCTACCTTGCTTGTTAATGATATTCATGTGCTTGGTAAGGAAGAGTGAAAAGCACGAAAGGTGATATCGTGCCATTTGAGAGTGTAAAGCACGAAGGGTGATACCGTGGCATTTCAATTATATTATCATGTAAGGGAGAGTGTAAAGCACGAAGGGTGATACCATGCCATTTCAATTATATTATCATGTGAGGGAGAGTGTAAAGAACGAAGGGTGATACCGTGCCATTTGAGAGTGTAAAGTACGAAGGGTGATGCCGTGCCATTTCAATTATATTATCATGTGAGGAAGAGTGTAAAGCACGAAGGGTGATGTCGTGCCATTTGAGAGTGTAAAGCACGAAGGGTGATGTCGTGCCATTTCAATTATATTATCACGTGAGGATGAGAGTAAACGCACGGAGGGTGATGTCGTGCCATTACGTTTCTATTATCATATGTTCATGGAACGAAAGGTGTTTCCGTTCAGGCAAGGATAAGAGACATACATTATATTGTGATATTTTTGTGTTGTGTATGCATTCATGCCTTTATCTTGAGATGTTATTGTGCACCTATGTTTTTTATGTGACTTGTTGTCGTTGTGGATTCTTGTGTGCCTCCCACTTTATTTCTTTTATTGCTGTTGACATTGTCCCACCTAGTTGGTACTGTCATAAGTATGTTGTGTGAGAAAGAGATAAATGCACGAAGGGTGTTGTCGTGCCAATTGATTTGATGTACACATATATATTGGTTGAGAATGAGAAAAGTGCACTAAGGTATTAGCCATTCGACGTGATATGTTGAATATATTATTCACAGCAGGAAAGTTATGAATTTAATGAGATAACTGCACGAAGGTGTTACCGTACTATTCGATGTGATATCTTGAATATATTTCTAACACGAGAGAAATTAAATGAGGTGTCACATGGTGACCTTTACTTGAAAGAATTATATTCGATAGGTATTTACTTGAAAGAATTATATTCGAAAGATATTTACTTGAAAAAATTATATTCGAAAGATATTTACTTGAACGAATTATATTTGAAAAATATTTATTTGTATATTCGGGATATATTTAATTGTACAGATTACATTCTAAAGATTTTTATTTGAAAAACTTAAAGATAAAAGATGTATATTTTGAAGGACTTGATTAATTGGATGTACTTGTGTTTACTATACATTTGAGAAATATTTATGGTGTACCTGTTGCCTTTCTGTTTATGTCATAGTTGATTATTGTTGCCATCACTTCTTTTTGTTTTCTATTATTTTTGTATGATATTGCATAGGTTATTTGACTGGTGAGTGTCTTGACTGTACCTTGTCACTACTCCACTGATGTTCGTCTTGATACTTACTGGGTACGGACCGTGGTGTAATCATACTACACTTCTGCATATTTTTGTGCAGAGCTAGGTATTGGAGACATTGGACTCGGACAGAGTTAGACTATGATGGCAAGGATTCAAGGTAGAGCTGCTTGGTCGTCGCAGTCCCTTGGAGTCTATGCATTTATTTATACTGTTAATTTTTTATTCGAACAATATTGTATATTCCACCCTCGAGATCATTTCATGTATTCAGTTAGAGTTTGTGACTCAGTAATACCAGTCTTGGGAAGGTTTTATATTTTTTTCTCTTTTGGTTTCGACAATTGTATTAAATTATATATATAAAAAATAATTGGCTTGAAATACAATTGAAATCGGCTTAACTAGTCTTAGAGACTAAGTGCCATTACGACGCCTATGGTGGGATTCTGGGTCGTGACACTTACCTCATATATAGGTTTTTAGAGTACTAATCATTGGTCTAGATTTATCCTAGTATCGCCAACATCTCTTCAAATGTGTCTCCACGCGCAGTTAATGCTTCTATAATATTTAAGACTTCCTTGATTTAATACTTTATAGATGAACCCCGTCTCTATTCATTATTGCATCTCTTAATACCACTAGTTAGTCATGATCTCATATAGTAGCTTATTTTCTTCTAGTTATCTATCTTTTTAGGATATACTTTCTTATTTCATCGTCTAGCTCGTGCAATACCTAACACCTGACCACGTAATTGACCAGTTGGCTCACTCATCCTGGGCCCTCTTGGTTGTTATTGTATCTGAACTTTACGGCACTACAAAGCTACTAATCTTGTGTCTAAACATCATATACCATCCAATTTATTGCATTAGGGTGCACAATTCACATGCAAATCACCTTGATACGATTTCTTAAAATGTTCTATTATATTTTGAGTCACATTTAGCTAAACTTGAGAAATTGAGTCAGCCCTCATAATCTATGCTGCATTAATACAACTGTTTATATGTATCATGAGAATTATATACTTTATATAATCTCATTGTTCTTTTGATATCATCCATTTACAAAATTTCTTGGGGTATCTCGAAATTAAACTTCTAGCGGGAAGGCTAATATTTATGATATCTTTCCCCTTAGGGCTTGATTTTCTGAATCTTTCTATGATACTATGGTACCTTAGACAGACTGAACATCTATCTTATTAAAATATATAAATATCATATATTCTCATTATGTATATTCCTACATGCTATAAATTCAGGGCTTAACTTGTTGACATGCGATTATTCTCAAGCTCAACCTTAAGTCGTATTATGCACCGCTGGCGACGATCAAAATATTATATAGTTGTGATTCAAGTCACCTCATAACATATCTCTCAATCTTTCATAACTATACTAGCTTCAATACATATCAGTATCACTTTGTGAACCTTATGGCCTTAAGCCAACCCATCACACTTGTATCGTATTTGAAGTATATGGCTCGTTTTATCCATTGTACTAAAGTTCATTCTCTCCATACTGCAAGGATGACTTTCTGTGTTTTGTGATTTTTCGCTTCCCTTAACAGAACGCCTTGTAATGTATATTTCCCCTCTCTTCTATCTCCTCTTGTTCTTTGGTACTCATGACTAGGCATCGTATCTTCAAATAGTTTGTTGCCATTCTGTCATGGTTCGCCTCATAGTGGTAATTTATCTCAACTTTGAAATCTCGAGGTCATGTAATTTTGTACTTCTTAAACTCTAGTAGACCATGCATGTGCTTCAAAAGATCTATTCATTATGTTACCCATACATTTCCATAAAAATAATAAACTGCATGTTTCTTCTTATCATTTTCATCATCTAGAGGACATTATTTGATAGGAGCCACAAAGTACTCACTGCAACTATCATAGGTTTTTGACCCATGTACATAACTTATTAGGCTAGTTATTTTTAACAAAAAACTGATCTAAACTTAGGGACGCAAATCCTGATATGTCTTTCTTCTGCTTAATCTCTTTATGGTAACAGTGGCTATACCATGACTCGCCTTCTTGGTATCTAAATTAAATCTGAACATAACTTGGGGATATAGTCTTTCATCATGTTACTACTAACCTTTCTAGCACCAACTCCTCATGAGTTTCATGACAACTCTGACCTTATTGAGGACATTATCGCCTAATCTCTTTAGTACAAAGTCTTTGGAAAATTTATTATAGCTGTAATTTGTTACAGTCTTGAATTAGGTCATCTCGGTATTACCTCATTTTCCCTTTTGGGATAAACTTTTCTTGGTCAGTTCCCGACTTAGCCTTCATTCTTCCTTAAAAAAAACCAACACTGTAAATCACCTCATTTATGGACGGCGGTGCCTCTAGCTTTTCTTCTTAATTTCTCTAATATCGGTATGTTAATCATTCTATTGATCGACGGAAATAGGAGTCTGATTCTCACATTAACCTATAACGCACGATCTAGAGTTAGGAAGAATGGAAAACTTTTCTTAAATGTATGTAGACCCTCTATTATAGAAGTGGGGCACTTACAACGATAAATGAGACTCTACTGGAATGGCTTCATAGACCCATAGGACTCTTTAAACCTACTGGGTCAGGACCATAGACTCATACTAGGGAATGCAGTTACATCCTCTCTTAAGAGTCAAAGACAACATTATGTATCATTGGCTAGAAAACCATCATCGCAGTAAATGGTAGGTCCAAGTATGTACACAAATATTAAAGGTACTTGTATCATGCAGGTTAAATACAAAAAGTAATATAAAGGCACCATGGAAGTTGTAGTAGATTAGAGTGTATCAAGGGACTAAGAGAGCTAAATGAGATATGCCACAGAAAAGGTGTATAGACCCGGCCGGTCGTTCTGAGTGTATTAGCTCTGATCCCCTATTTACTGTCTTCCCCTTATCTGTTTCTGCGTATGTGACTTACCGGTAGGTCATGATCTTGGTTTCAGAGTGATTTGGGACACTCTGTCTCTAAAATAGAAGCTTATGTCTTAGGATTTTTAACCGTAGTTCAAATTATGTGACGATAACTTTGGGATTGAGTTCCGTCAATTCCGTTAGATCCATTTGGTGATTTTGGACTTAGGAGCGTGTCCAGACTATGAATTTGAGGTCTATAGCTAATTTAGACTTTAAATGGTGAAAGTCGAAATTTTGGGAAGTTTGACCGGGGGTTTACTTTTTGATATCGGGGTCGGAATCCGATTCCGAAAGTTAGCGTAGGTCCGTAATGTTGAATATGACGTATGTGCAAAATTTGAGGTCAATCAGACGTGGTTTGGTAGGTTTCGGCGTCGTTTAAGGAACTTGAAAGTTTAGAAGTTCTTTAGGCTTGAATTCGGGTGTAATTGATATTTTGATGTTGTTTTGAGTGATTCGAAGGCTCGACTAAGTTTGCATGGGGTTATATGACTTGTTGGTATGTTTGGTTGAGGTCTCGGGGGCCTCGGGTGTGTTCCGGATGCTTAACAGATTGAGTTGTGGACTTTTGTAATTGTTGAAGCCTTTTGATATCTGGTAGTTGCGCACTTGTGGTGGGGAGGCCGCAGGTGAGTACTCGCACGTGCAGAGGAAGGACCGCAGAAGCGGGAGTTAAGGAGATGGCCAGGGGTCGCAGGTGCGAGGGGGTTTCTGCATCTGCGAGCCCGCAGATGCGCCTGAAGCTCCGCAAATGCGGAAAGTGAATTGAAGGGGAGGATCACATAAGCGGACTTTTGTCTGCATGTGCGAATGAGTGACCGCAGATGCGTAATCTGGGAGATAAAGTGGGATCCGCACCTGCGATGGAATTTCCGCAGGTGCGCCATCGCAGATGCGACCGAAGGTCCGCAAGTGCGGAAGAACTGGGCAAAAAATGGGATTTCGAGGGTTTGATTCCCATTTTGATTTTGGGACTTTGAGAGCTCGGTGTGAGGTGAGTTTTCAAGGATTTTTCAAGAAGATTGTTCGGGTAAGTGATTCTAACTCGGATTGGACTATATTTTTGGAATCTAATGCTATTTTCATCATCTAATTAGGGATGTGAGTTGTAAATTTCTGGGGAAACGGTAGAAACTTCATAGGCTAAGAGTTCGAGTTTTGGAAGGTGACTTGAGGTTGGATTCGAGTAATTCTTACATGGTTGGACTCGTGAGTGGATGGGTGTTCATATTTTGTGACTTTAATCAGATTTCGAGACGTGGGCCCGGGGGCTAGTTTGAGCCTATTTCGGATTTTGACTTATAATTTCGTGTTTTTCTTGTGGAATTGATTCTTTTAGCCTACAGTAATTATATCATACTACTTGCGGCTTGATTGGGGGTGTTTGGAGATTGATTCGAGGGGCAAAGGCACTGCGGAGTAGGATTTTGTGCATTTGAGGTAAGTAACAGTCTTAAATCTGGTTTGGATGGTATGAAACCCCGAGGATTGGTATGATGTGAGTATTTGGAGGTGCCGCACATGCTAGGTGACAAGAGTGTGAGATTTCACCGTGAGGGATTCTGACTTGGTCCATCCCGTAAGACTGTAAAGTCGAATAGCCATTGCTATTACTTCTTTTCCTTGGTTTTGAGCAATTGACTGCCTTTCATGTTAGAAACTATGCTTGGGACCCGTAGCGGCCATATGATATTACTGTTGGGACCTACAACGGTCATACACTTGTTGAATTAACTACTAATTGTTATCTTGTACTCAGTCACAGTCTTACTTGTGTGTTATATCTCTGTTCCCTATCATTTCTTGTTGATTCTTGTTGTATTCTCTTTTTGGGCAGATTATTATGATATTCTATGAGCCCGAGGGGCTGGAGAGTTTAGTGACTGAGATAGGGCCTGAGTGCCGTGTTTTGAACTATGTGAGGGTATATGGATCGGGTTGCACGCCGTAACGAGACTTATGGCTATTTTTGGACTATGGATTGGGTTGCACGCAGCAACGAGCCTTATGGCTACTTATATGATTGGGTCGGGCTGCACACCACAGCGATATAGCGCTTAGGCTGGAAGGAGCCCCTCCGGAGTCTACACACCGCCAGTGAGCGCTGGTACCTATTAAGAGTGTGTATTGAGGGATGTGAGCTGAGAGTATGAGCTGCTGAGATGAGCTAAGTGACTGTTGCCTTAATAGGATGTACTGGATTTTATTTATTGATGCACTTATGTTGTTATCTGTTGTTTTCTTTACTTGAGCTTGAACTGATTTGACTTATACAACTGGATTTGAAAGCATGTTCACTCTTTACTGAAAACGTTTGAAATGATATGTATTTTTATAGCTCGTCACTGCTTCTCAGTTCCTTATTTAATTCTTTTACATGCTGAGTTGGTTGTACTCATGCTATACCCTGCACTTCATGTGCAGATCCAGGTGTGTACGGTTCTGACGGTCGGTGAGTTCGTGCGCGAGTTGATTATGAGACACGTACGAGGTATTTGTCGACGTCCGTAGTCCTTATTTATCCTTTCTTATTATCTTTCTCTCCTGTATTGGCGTTTGGCACAGACTGTAGTAGAATCTATTTCTATATTGGTTATTAGATGCTCATGATTTTGTGACACCCCGATATCAGGCTATCATTCCGCACTGGTTTGTTTGGGTTTTTACCTCGTTATTATTTAAAACTACAGCTAGTTTAATTGCTTTAGCTCACTTTTGTTATATATATTGAAAGCATATGTCGAATGTTGGCTTGCCTAGTTCCACGATAGGTGCCACCACGACGGGTTAGGTATTTGGGTAGTGACAAGTTGGTATCAGAGCCTAGGTTATATAGGTCTCATGAGTCATGAGCAGGTTTAGTAGAGTCTTGCGGATCGGTACAGAGACGTCTGTACTTATCTTCGAGGGGCTGCCGGACCCTTAGATAACTTCGCATTCATGAATTCTTGTCGTGCGAATCTTTTGATTCTGGTAACTAAACTTCTGTTGTTATAACTCTCTCAAAGATGGTGAGGACGCGTACTACATGGCAAGTTGGACAACCACCAGTACCACAAGTAAGAGCCGCGAGAGGCCGAGGTCGCGGTAGAGGATGCGGAAGGGGCTGAGGTGAAGCCCGCACAACAGCTAGGATAGTACCTGCAGATCCACCAGTTGCCCCAGATCAGGACCAAGTCCCAATTGTGGATGCACCAACGGCACCAGCTCAGGCACCACTTGTGCCTATTGTGATTCCAGGCCTTTAGGAGGCCTTAGCTCAGATTCTGACCGTGTGTATGAGTCTTCCTCAGGCATTCTTTGTTCCGGCTGTAGCAGCCACTTCTCAGGCCGGGGGAGGTGCTCATACTCCCACTGCCCGCACACCAAAGTAGGTCGTACGTGGATTCCTGACATCGGGGGCACCACCAGCCCAGCCGGTTGCAGCTGTTCAGGATTATGTTGTTCCTGTCATGCCTGATGATGAGAAGCGTCAATTGGAGAGGTTTGGGAGTCTCCAGCCTCCATCGTTTAGTGGTACTGAGGGAGAGGATGCACATGGCTTCTTGGACAGGTGTTTGAGGATACTCTGTAAAGCAGGTATTCTAGAGGCCACTGGGTCTCATTCACTACTTTTCAGTTCTATGGGGCTCTCTTCAGTTATTGGGAGGCTTACGAGAGGTGTAGCCGGTCGGCGCAACACCCCTTACATGGCACTAATTCTCTGGTCTATTCTTATTGAAGTTCGTGCAACAGTCCCGCATAGAGGAGCTGCACAGGCAGTTCGAGCATCTTCGTCAAGGTGATATGTCTGTGACGTAGTATGAGATGTGATTCTTGGAGTTGACTCGTCATGCTATCTTGTTGGTCCCCACAGACAAGGAGAGGATCAGGAGGTTTATAGATGGCCTCACTTTTCAGTTGTGATTGCTTATGACTAGAGAGAGAATATCTAGTGCTACTTTTGATGAGGTTGTCGACATTGCGCATCAGAATGAGATGGTTCACAGTCAGAAGCGAGAGGCCAAGAGGCCTTGTGGACAGGGTGGATTTAGCGGTGTTCCTTCTGGGTGGCAGTTTCACCACGGTAGGGGTCATCCTTTCAGACATGCTCATACGGCTCGCCTAGTACACCGTAGTGCATCATCTGGCAATGGTTCACACGGTTATCAGCATGGCCATTCCTCTATCAATGCCCTCCCAGCTCAGAGTTCATCCCGTGATCCATCGGGTCAAAGCTCGGCTATGCCAGGTCTTTCTACCAGTTATCCCGGTACTCGGGGCCCCCTTCAGTCCCCAGGACCAGCACCGGGGAGTTGCTATGAGTATGGAGATTTTGTCCACATCAAGAGAGATTGTCCCCGCCTAACGGGAGGTACGGCTCAGTAGAGGAGCCAGTCTATGACATCAGCACCAGTTTCTACACTACCCGCTCAGCCAGCTCAGCGTGGAGCCCAGTCAGCTAGGGGTCTCCCGAAAGGGGGAGGCCGATCAGGGAGGGGCCAGGCCCATTTCTATGCCCTTTCTTCCATACTAGATACCATTGCTTCGGATGCTGTGATTACAGGTATTGTCTCAGTTTTCCATAGAGATGCCTCTGTATTATTTGATCGTGGTTCCACTTATTCATATGTGTTCTCGTATTTCGCTCATTAGCTGGTTATGCCCCGTGAGTCTCTAGTTTCACATGCTCATGTATCCACTCCAGTGGGCGATACTATCATTGTGGACCGTGTATATCAGTCATGTGTGGTCACTATTGGGAGTCTGGATACCAGGGTAGATATTTTGTTGCTTAGTATGGTCGGTTTTGACGTGATTTTGGGTATGGATTGGTTGTCTCCATGCCATGCTATTCTATATTAGCACGCTAAGACCATGACGTTGGCAATGCCGGGGTTGCCGAGTGATTTCATACTTGAAAGCTCAGTGGATAGTTGAGAAAGGTTGCCTATCTTATCTGGCCTTTGTGAGGGATGTTCGTGACAAGGCACCTGCTATTGATTATGTTCTGGTGGTGCAAGATTTCCTTGATGTGTTTCCTGCAGACTTACCAGGTATGCCGCCCGACAGGGATATGGTATTAATTTAGTGCCGAGCACTCAACCCATTTCTATTCCACTGTATTGTATGACACCGACGAAGTTGAAGGAGTTGAAGGAGAAGCTTCAAGAACTCCTTAATAAGGGGTTTATTCAGCCTAGGTGTTATCTTGGGGTGCACCAGTTCTATTTGAAAAGAAGAAGGATGGTACTATGAGAATGTGCATTGATTACAGGCAATTGAACAAGGTCACAGTCAACAATAAGTATCCATTACCGCGTATTGATGATTTGTTTGACCAGCTTCAAGGAGAGATGGTGTTCTCCAAGATTGATTTGAGGTCAGGGTATCACCAGCTGAAGATTCGGGACTCGGATATTCTTAAGACAGCTTTCAGGACCCGATATGGCCATTATGAGTTCCTTGTGATGTCTTTTGGGATGACCAACGCCCCATCAACGTTCATGCATCTGATGAACAGTGTGTTTCAACCTTATCTTGACTCATTCATTATTGTATTCATTGATGACATCCCGGTGTACTCTCATAGCCAGGAGGAGCATGGCCAGCACCTGAGGATTGTGTTACAGCGGTTTAGGGAGGAGAAGCTTTATGCAGAGTTCTCCAAGTGTGGGTTTTGGATCAGTTCACTGGCGTACTTGGGGCATGTGGTGTCTAGTGAGGGTATTCAGGTGGATCCGCCATCGATGCGCCAACAAGCTACAACGTGAATATGACATATAAGGAAGAACAAACTTTGGAAAAGAACTATCCAGCCCGCGTAACGGATAAAACGGCCATCCAATATTATGAGCCTTTCTCAGAGGTAAGAAACAGGACACACACAAAAACAATATAAGGAACCATGCTTAACATCTCACTATTGTGGTGTGCTACCCGATCCACACATGATACCGTTGCGGCGTGCAACCCGATCCAAATAGCATACTCATGGTGGCGTGCCACCCGATTCGCATATAACAATAAATAAGGAAATACCCATCAAGACATAATGCCCATACCTACAAAATGCCCGAATATTGGCCACAAGCACTCCAAGTGCATAATACAAATTTTGGAGAGACGGATAGCGTCGTATGCTACAAAACTCAAGCACAACTAAGGTGCAATAAATTACCTTCATATCGAGAGTCATCCTGCTCTCACAACACCACAAACTACATGGGATCTCAATACGTGTGCGAATAGTCAAACCGTCTTACAACCTATATGGCACAATAGATATTACATGGAATAGCTGATGACGGAAAAACATCCAAGGCCCAAAGACTCATCCGTAAGCAACGCTATGCTGAAATGAACATATCCGGTGTAATATAGAGCACACATTCACATTTATAACCATCCACGGACCTCAAGCATACTAGGCTAATAAATTTTCAAGGATTGACAATAACCTTTTCCCATGACACACAAAAACAACAGTCAAATCTGGAATAAACATCCACAGTCCACGACCAAATGAATAGAGCGCCCTTCAGGCATAAATTCTCACATTAGCGATAGTGCCAGAATTTCCATAATTGGTCTCGATCCTTAACAATCAGGTGACTAACATGTCACACTTATATAAATTTCCCTGTGGGATACGCTCCCACGACCGTTCACACCAGGGAGAAAAGTCTGTACCTCTACGCTACCAACCGTACTAATTCGGTAGGACCAACAAAGGCTCCGCAAATCAATATACAAAACCTCTTCTACAGAGCATCGTTCCTAGGTGACACTAAAGAAGATGCCAGTTAACTCTAAACATCTACATTCTTTCATGCTCATCCGAGCTCGTGACATTCTTCTCAATACCGAACCGCAACCTTGATCCTCAACTTTCAATTCCCATGCCGCTCACTGCACCTATCATGCCAATACGCGGGAGTATAAGAATCCCATCATAACTCCTGAACCACTAATAGAATAAACACTCTATTATATAGAAACCTTTCACTTAACTCATTTCAGGAGAACCATTGCAACACATAACTGAACTCCCAGCCACCAAAAATACAAACCTCAATTAGTGATCTAAACCGCCATAACTCTTCCGGAATCCATTTACACCATAAGGCCATTAGAATCGAATACCTCCCAAATCAATCAATTTATGGTGGATGTCAAGTTTCGCACGTACCGCCACAAATCACCTGTATAACGCAATACCCTGAAGGAACTGATCATTGCCACCATCATGCCAATTCAACCATTGTTAATTGAACCAACTTTTTCTATGAACTCACCTTAGTAATAATAATAACTCCACTCCAAATATAACGAACTCAATCTTCACTCATCCGGAGTGACCCAATTCACGAGACCCTGTTGTCACAAAACCCACAAATTATCTCATACCCTCCTTGTGCGCACATTTGCATTTCCAACAGGTACGCCCGTCTGCAAGACATTCCATGAATCCGAAGCTATTTCTTTTGTTCCTCCAATACTGCACCACATACCCTATGATAACATAGAACACTCCAAGTTCTTAGGTAGTGAACTTAATTTCTTGAACCCATTAGAGCCACTGCTGAGAGTCACCCACTCTGACTTGGTCCTGAATATAAGCCAAACTCTAGTGCGATGTTAGCACATAAACACCCTCTCAAAGAAGTACAGGCCCAAATTACTTTCCTTTTACATAACCCCCAAAAGAAGCATAACTCTGAGTCATCCCAAAACCCGAACATGAATCGATAAGGCCAGATATATAGCACACATTCCTCAAATACTTTGCTCGAATTACCACTGATGTTTATTTCTTTAGTCTTAATAGTCCACCAATACTTCGATAACCTGAAACCTCACAAGTAGACAGCCACAAAATCCAATCATAGACGGTGGGGCTCCCCCACTTAGCTCGAAGCTACAATCACATAACCCTGGAACCCACTAAGATTCCTTCTTCCCAATTGGCATCAACGGAAAGTCCAACAATACATTACAAACTCAAAGGCATGTTGCATCCAAATAAATTCCATGGACCTAGTCACTGTCCACCATGATTCCCAAATTGCTCTAAACTTTTCTCAAGGTGTATGGCTATCCTACTACAAAACCCACATGTTGCTCTGCCACTCTCCCACTTTGGTTAAACCCTATCCTTTAAGCAACTTCTCGACTTCTGCTTTTCATATTGACCTTCTAGCAATTCAACCGCCACAAAACACCTCCCGCATGTCCTTCTTCGTCCTTCGCTGCCCAATTGTTGCCTCAAATCCCAATCCATCTCTGTAACACTTGAGCTAATAAATTGCCACCAACTCTAAGCCTCCTAGAAGATCATCCTTCTCGAGCCATCAACATTGGAAATACCTATTTGATTCCAAAATTGCTACACTCTGCAATCTCTGACAACCGCTTATCTGGCACTATTTCATACTACCCTGCCTCGAAGGCAAATTGATGAAGACCATAACATCGGAAAACCATAACGTGTTGAAAAAGGATGATGACACCACATCACAATTGAGAATTCCACCACGCTCAAAAATACCAAGTCTCGTTACTCCATCATCCCAAACCTGAACATCCATAGTCTGTTTGTCTTTCCTTTGCTGGAAATAAAATGTTGAACCTCTGAATCATTCAATGAGAAAAGAAAATTCTCTTTTAAAGTCATTCACTGCCCCGACATATAGGCAAGCACCCTACCATTACACTAACACTATGCGATAACAACGTCTGAGCATCATAGCAACATGTGGGTAGCCTTACAACCATTGAAAATACAGTTACTAAGCTGAAATGATAGAACCTCCTTCCACAAGAAGACGATAATAACATGCTCGAATGCGCATGGAGAAACGCCTTGCTCCCTGTCTGTAGTACCACTGTAACTCCTCGATGCCTAAATGACACGAGCACTGAAAATTGTATAAGAGTGAGTAGGAAAGATATAAAGGCATAAGCCTCAAAGGAATCAAATCGTACGATGAAGAATCAAGAAGGGGAGTGCTCCTAACAACACTGTATCCTCTCGAAGACAAGTATAGATGTCTCCGTACCGATCCACTAGACTCTACGAGACTTGCTCATTACTCACGAGACCTAAGCGAACCTAATGCTCGCATACCAAGCTGTCACGATTAACTCATAATTGTTATTAATTAAATAGTAAGAAATAGAATTTACTGAGTAATTGATAATATTTTCAAAAATACAATAATGAACAACCCATAAGCACCCGCAACACCCGGTGTCACAAGTGCATGAGTATCAACTAGGAAATATAACAAAATACAACATCTGTATGGAATACAAATTTGACAGGAGAACATAAATAACTCTGATGGAGACTCTACAGGCTACAGATCGTAACATGAAATGTAACTCTCCACACCTCTGTGCCTAAATGATCACCAGACATATATGTACCTTCACAAAAATGTGCAACAAGTGTAGCATGTGTACATAAATCAATGCGTACTCAGTAAGTATCTAGCCTAACCCTAGAGAAGTAGTGACGAGGGGTCAACATCGATACTTACTAGTGGTCCAATAAGACAGTTATAAAAAGAAATAAATAGATATGGGGCATAGTAAACTAAGGAAATAAACTAGTATAAATACATGATACAATACTCCTCTCTACAATAGACTCAACTCTCAATTAGCAATTACCTCCTCGTATATATATATATATATATATATATATATAATGGACCTCACCAGATAGTTTGTCATAATTCAAATCATGAAGACTCATAGATATATTGACTTCTTGTCAAATATTACGCCCGATTTCCATGAGAGTATTATATAGAAATGCCGAGGCGTATGGCCCGATCCCATCCTAATCTGTGCACTACCGAGGGTCAAACGGCACAAACCAAAGATACATCTATTATACTGTCGAGGTGAATGACTCGCTCCCATAAGAGTGTGGTACATAATCCTGCCGAGGTGATCAGCCTGATCCCATCATAATTTGTGCATTGTCGAGGGTCGAACGACACGAACCATATATGTATCTATCTTGCGGAGGCGAATGGCCCGATCCCATTAGAATAAGAAGCTTTGACGGGTCCTTGACCCCACTCATGAAGGGACATTTGAGTTAAAAGGAGCTTTGAGGAAACCTTTCGATGAGAACATATAATGTGGGAGAAATTCGTAAGAGGAGTACAACTATTCTGCGGCTAATCATGAAATTCATCAAATCTCTACAACAGCAAGCCTATCACTGTACGCCCGTCTAGTCTCAAGTAGTAAAGCAAAGTAAAAGAATTTAATAAGCAAGAGATAACTCAAATAGTACAATTATAGCATGGCGTGAACCTGAGTCTACCTGGACAATAACATGAATAGCTACGTACGGATTCTCGTCACCTCGTGCATATGTAGCCCCCCTCCCCCCGCGCAACAAGTAGCACATATCTGTTACAATACCTACAGTGTAGTTTCCCCCTCACAGAGTTAGACAAGAGACTTACCTCGCTCACTAGTTCCATAATTCGGCTCCAAGGCCACTCTAACGCCCCAAATTGATGCATATTGCTCCAAAACTAGTCAATTAATGTGCAAATTCATAAATATATACTCTAATACCCATAATAAATCAATTGATTACAATTTCCCACTCCTCTAGAAAAGTCGATATAGTAACCATCGGGCCCATGTGCCCGAACTCCAAAACTGTTCGTAGATATACTCTACCTATAACACCACGAACTCAAATATATGATTTGTTCCCAATTTCATGTCAAATTTCATGGTCAAAATCCAAAAATACCAATTTCTAGGTTTTCTTCAAAATCTCAAATTTCTACAAAATTTCATGTTAAAATCCATATGTAACTCATGTAATTAACTTGCAATATGTGGGAATTACTTAGTTTTTCAAAGAAAATGAAAGTCTCGCCTCCAAGAGCTCCAACAAATCGCCCAACCAAATGAAAATGTAAGAGAAATGGGCTAAGTCCATAAATGAAGTGTTAATAAAATCCCCATATGTCACATTTGAAACACTGGTTCGCATTTGCGAACCCTCGCAAATGCAAAGAAATGCTCGCAATTGTGAACCAAGGCAAAATTCGCAAACTTTGCAAATGCAAAGAAATGTTCGCAATTGCGAACCAAGGCAAAATTGGCAGACATCACAAATGCGAAGAAATGTTCACAATTGTGAACCCAGGCAAAATTGTCACACTTCACAAATGCAAACAAATGTTTCCAATTGCGACACCTGAGCACCTGCAACAACAACAGTTAATTGTTTGTTCAAAACCCTTCCGGAACATGTATGAAACTCATCTGAGCCCTCAGGGCTCCAAACCAAATATCAACATGAGTCTAAAAACATCATATGAATGCACTCGTGTGATTGAATTGTCGAAATACCATCTAGAATATTGAATCGGATGCCCAAAACACATGAATTCAATAATGAAACTCAAGAACTTGTAGAAACACTTTCGTGCGTCTGATTTCTATAAAATCAACTCGGAATGATGCCAAATTTTGCATATAAGTCATACACGACATTACGCACCTATTCAAACTTTGAAAATCAAGATCCCACCCCGATATCAAAAATTCCACTCGTCAAACTTTCCAAAATCTTCCAATTCACAAACTTCGCCAATTAACGTCGAAACAACCTACGGACTTCCAAATCAAGGTCCGGACATGCTCCTAAAACATAAATTACCCTACAGAGTTATTCCCAAGCTCGGAATCCCAAACGGAAATCGATATCATCAAAATCCAATTCAACCCAAATTTATGAAATTCATCCAAAATGCCAACTTTCCATAATAGGCGCCAAAATACTCCTGGGCGACTCGATACCCAATCTTAACTTACACCCAAGTCAGAAATCTTCATACAAACATATTTGAACCTTCAAATCTCGATTCTGAAGTCGTATGCTCAAAAGTAAAACCTTGGTCAACTCTTCCAACTTAAAGCTTCCGAAATTAGATTTTCTTTCTAAATCAACTCTGAACTTTTGGAAATTCAATTCCGACCACACGTACAAGTCATAATACGTGGTGAAGCTACTCAAAGCCTCAATCGCCGAACGATATGCTAGAGATCAAAATGATCGATCGAGTCGTTACAGTAGGAGAATAGTGTACCATTGGTTCCGTACTATGATAGAAGTGCCCTAGTAAGGCACAAGAACACGAGCATGCTAGAACCTTGAACTGTGAGGCACCACAGGAAGGGGTCCAGGCGATCGGCCTGTTATCTTTAACCATACTGATCATACGGTAACATTTCAAAATCATAATCAGAATTAGAAAGAATGTCAGAATAAATGCAACTCCCTAGAAAATAAAAGAAAACAAAACAAAATGCCTAGGAAATTTTACAAGGATTGTATCAAGAAAGTTTATATAAAAATCTATTTGAATTTGTTTTTTTAAATCATGATTCATTTTTGAGAGGGTTGGGCTTGTTCTTTACCCTTCTTTGTGCTTCATAGGATTCTTCTTTAATTGCAACTGTTTCACTTCAGTAACCTAATAATCAATCAATATTATTGTAAGGAGTTATATTTTTTCATGCATCCATCTTCGTGGACAAAGCATCCTCCATTAACTTTGATACTTACCTCATATATAGGTTTTTCGAGTACTAATCATTGGTCTAGATTTATCCTAGTATCATCAACATCTGTTTAAATGTGCCTCCAAGCGCATTTAATCGTTCTATAATATTCAAGTCATCCTCGATTTAATACTTTATAGATGAACCCCGTCTCTATTCATTACTACATCTCTTAATACCACTAGTTAGTCATGATCTCATATAGTAGCTTATTTTCTTCTAGTTATATATCTATTTAGGATATACTTTCTTATTTCATCGTCTAGCTTGTGTAAAACCTAACACCTGACAATTTATTTGACCAGTTGGCTCACTAATCCTGGGCCATCTTGGTTCTTATTGTAGCCGAACTTTACGGCACAACAAAACAACTAATATTGTGTCTAAATATCAAATACCATCCAATTTATTGCATTAGGTGCACACTTCACATGCAAATCACCTTGATACTATTTCTTAAAATGTTCTATTCTATTTTGAGTCATATTTAACTGACCTTGAGAAAGTGAGTCAACCCTCAAATCTATGTTGCATTGATACAACTATTTGTATGCATCATGAGAAATATATATATATATAATCGCACTCTTCTTTTTATATCATCCATTTACAAAATTTCTTGGGGTATCTCGAAATTAAACTTCTCTTGGGAAGGCTAACATTTCTGATATATTTCCATTTAGGGCTTGACTTTTCTGAATCTTTCTATGATACTATGGTACCTTAGCCAAACTGAACATATATCTTATTAAAATATATAAATATCATATATTCTCATTATGTATATGCCTACATGCTATAAATTCTAGGCTTAACTTGTTGACATACGATTATTCTCAAGCTCAACATTAAGTCATATTAAGCACCACTGGCGATGATGAAAACATTATATAGTTGCGATTCAAGTCACCTCATAACATATCTCTGAATCTTTAATAACTATACTAGCTTCAAAACATATCAGTATAACTTTGAGAACCTTATGGACTTGAGCCAACCCATCACACTTGTATCTTATTGGAAGTATATGGCTCGTTTTATCCATTGCATTAGAGTTTATTCTATCCATAATGCAAGTCTGACTTTCCATGTTTGGTGATTTTCGTTTCCCTTAAGAGAACGCCTTGTAATGTATATTTACCCTCTCTTCTATCTCCTCTTGTTCTTTGGTACTTATGACCAGACATTGCATTATCAAAGAGTTTGGTGTTTCCATTCTGCCGTGGTTCGCCTCATGGTGGTAATTTATCTCAACTTTGAAATTCCGAGGTCATGTCTTTTTGTACTTCTTAAACTCTAGTAGACCATGCATGTGCTTCAAAGAAACTATTCATTGTGTTACTCATACGTACTCATAAAAACAATAAACGTCATGTTTCTTCTTATCATCTTCATCATCTAGAGGACATTCTTTGATAGGAGCCACAAAGTACTCACTGTAACTACCATAGGTTTTACTCTAACCCGTGTACATAACTTATTAGCCTAGTTGTTCTGAACAAAAAATTGATCTCAGCTTAGGGACGCAAATCCTGATATGTCTTTCTTCTGCTTAATCTCTTCATGTTAACAACGGCCTATACAATGACTGGCCTTCTTGGTATCTAAATTAAATCTGGACATAGCTTAGCGATATATTATTTCATCATGTTACTACTAACCTTAATAGCGCATACTCCTCGTGAGTTTCATGACGACTCTAACCTTATTGAAGACATCAACACCTCATCTCTTCAGTACAAAGTCTTTGGCACATTTATTATAGATCTAATTTGTTACAGTCTTGAATTACGTCTTCTCGGTATTACCTTATTCTCCCTTTTGGGATACACTTTTCATGGTCAGTTCCCCACTTATCCCTTATTCTCCCTTAAAGGAAACTAGCACCGTAAATCAGCTCATTTATGCACGATGGTGTCTCACTAGCTTTTCTTCTTAATGTATCCAATCGGATCTGTCACGATCCAAAATCCCACCACATGCGTCGTGATGGCACTTAGTCTCTAAGACAAGGTAAGCCAATTACAATTATAATTTAAGCCATTTTTTTAAACATATAATTTAATACACGTGTCGACACCAACAGCGGAAATAATTCTTTCAACCTCCCAAGACTAGCAATATTGAGTCATGAACTCTAACTAGATATATGAAATGATGTCAAGGATCGAATATATAAAATTATTCGAATAATAATTAATAGTACAATAAAATGGAAAGACTCCAAGGGATTGCGACGACCAAGCAGCTCCACCTTGAATCCTTGCAATCAACACAATAACTCTGCCCGAGTCTGATATCTCCAATATCTGGCTATGCACAAAAATGTGCAGAAGTATAATATGAGTATACCACGGTCGGTACCCAGTAAGTATCAAGACTAACCTCGGTGGAGTTGTGATGAGGTACAGTCAAGATACTCACTAGTCAAATAACCTATGCAATACAGTAGTATATAATAGTACAGGAAAACAACTAGCAATAATAGCAACCAAATCAACCACTGATATAAACAGCAAGGCAACAAAAATAGCATAATAATTACTCAAATGAATAAGGGGCACAAGTACAACCAATTAAACATGTCCTTCAAATATAATATTTCACATATAATTCTTTCGAATAAATACCTTCCGAATATATTTCTTTCAAATAAATATCTTTCGAATATACTTCTTTCAAATAAATGTCTTTTGAATATACCTTTTTCAAATAAATGTCTTTTGAATATACTTCTTTCAAATAAAAGTCACTCCGTAAAACCTCATTTCATAATCATAAAATACGGGTCTCAGTCTACTTTCATTTATTCTTAACATGGGTCTCAGCCTACTTTCACATTTCCACGGCACCTCGTGCACATATTTCTATCATAACTGCACAGACAACTCACGTGCCAATAATACAATTATTATTTACTCACGCACCTCGTGCCCACATCTCACATCACAACTGCACGAACAGTTCACGTTCCAATATCATAATCATCATATTTTCGCGGCACCTCGTACCCACATTTCATATCACACCTGCACGGACAAATCACGTGCCAATAACATATTCTGCCCGGCAATAGACCCATGCTCACAATTTCATAATGGATCATACTATTATCAAGTTTACCGAAACAACAAGATAAGTTGCACAAGATATAATAATAAACACAAAGAGAATCACAACACACACAAAAATTATCAACACCATAATCCCACATCATTATATAAAAAGCATCAACATAATAACCCCACATCATCACATATCATCCCTGACATTAGCCACCCTTATCACTCCTATAATAGCCTCCCTTATCCCTCCTCCCTAATAATATTAATAGTCACCCTTATCGCTCTTATAGTCTCCCTTATCGATCGTATAATAGCCTTCATTATTGCTCCATTTAATAGACTCCCTTATCACTCCGCCCAGACAATATCCCAACACACAAATCAACAGTGAAATGCCACCCTTATGCGCCGCATAATGTCAACAATGGAATGCCTCCCTTATACGCCGCTTAACAGTTACCCAAAACACACAACAATTCCCACAGAATATTATCACAACATCATCAACTCGTATTTACAAATTTCACGTAGGCCACAACCATTACAAAGGTACAATAAAATCAATTAATTTTACAATAGATAGTCCACGACTCAACACAATGTATATAAAATCTAAAAAACAACCATAAGGATGGAAAAATAACTGATCATATGACAACGCCTTATTTAATGCAAATTTTAGATAAATATATAAATGCCTCTATTTAAACTTATTTAATTAATTATTTGCAGATGAAAAATCTATAATGTGATTATTTCCAAGAAATATCAAATCAACAAACACACGGAATTCACATAAAACTCCAAGTGGCAATCCCACCAAATTATCATATAAAGTACAAACTCAACAAACAAGGAATGGGGAATGACAAATCAAGGATTTACTAAGTTCTAACGATTTTCCAAATTAATACATAAGTGCGTCTATAAATTTCTACCAACATAATTTGCACATATAAATCAAGTACGTACTCGTCACCTCGCATACATGATTTTCAATTACACAATTTTCACATAAGACTCAATGCCTAAGGGGTAATTCCCCCACTCAAGGTTTGGCAAGATACTTAACTTTTTTAAGTTAGGCTGATATTTCAAAATAGCTTTCTCACGTGAATTGACCTCCGGACGGCTCCGATCAGTCTTGAGCCTTCCTTACATTACTACGAAGTTTCACAAATCCTAAAAACTTCAATCTATATAGAAACATAACAAAAGTGAACTATAATTAGGAAGATATTCATGGTTTATGCTCATTTGAGCATTTTATCAAACACTAGGTGTGCATATTTGGTTACAAGGTTCTTCTACAAGATTTCCTTCATTCCACAACCCAATCTTTACTTACTTGATCTCAACAATCTTTCCACAAACCTTATTGGTACAAGAATATATACATAATACTCTTACACCCAAGAATCATACTCCCAATCACCAATCTTTTACCCCAAAGTCGAAATTGAAGACTAGGGGTTTGAATCTTACCTCTTAGATGAAGATCATGTGATTAGCTTCCTTGATTCTTGACGATTTGTGCAAGATTAGATGATTAGAATGTTAGATTCCCTCCTTCTCTCTCTAAAATGCTCTTACCTCTCCCTAAAACCCAAAGGCTATTTATCAAAATGGGGTCGGGTTATGAAAATAGGAAAATTAACCCTCCAAAATTAGGTCTGCGGTCGCATAGTGGACCGCAAAATGGGTATGCGGGTAGCACAATGCATCACATAATCGATGCCCAGAACTGGGCTACTCTGGCTAGGTCTGTCACCATTTGGCAGTCGCATAACCACTTATGTGGCCCGCAGAATGGTTTTGCGGTCGCAGAATTAGTTGTAGAATTGCATTTTGCCACCCTTTGTTAATATGGTCATACCTTCTTGTAGGAGTGTACAAATGATGAACGGTTTGAAGCATTAGAAACTAAACTCAAAGATCTTTTATTTTATAGTTAATACACCATCTAAAATGTCATATCATGAGAGTTATGATCGTTTGAAATTAGGTATTGTGCGAACTCACTTCAAATTGTAGTCTATTATGACATTTCCAACTTGACTTGGACTTAGTCCTTGTCTGCACACAAAATAATATAATTAGCGCACACCAACTTTCTTAATAGCACTTAAGTACTTCAATATTTTATGGGGTGTTACAGAATCAGTATGTTAAGCATTCTACTGATCGACGAAAATAGGAGTCTGATTCTCGCATTAAGCTTTAACGCATGTTCTTGAGTAAGGAAGAATAGAAAACTTTTCTTAAATGTTTATAGACCCTCGTTTATAGAAGCGGGGCACTCATAAAGATAAACCAGACTATACTGACATGGCTTCATAGACCCCTAGGACTCTTTAAACTTGTTGTGCCAGAACCATAGACTCATACTAGGAAATGAAGTTACATCATCTCTTAAGAGTCAAAGCCAAAATTATGTATCGTTGGCTAGAAAACCATCATCGCAGTAAATGGAAAGTCCAAGTATGTACACAAATATTAAAGGTGCTTGTATCATGTGGGTTAAATACAAAAGGTAATATAAAGGCATCATGGAAGTTGTAGTAGATTAGAGTGTAACAAGGGACTAAGAGAGTGAGATGAGGAATGCCACAGAAAAGGGATATCATGAGCGCGCATATAGATCAAGATCATTGGGTGAAAATCTTAAAATGTTAATATCGTGAGAGGCTACAATAGAACTAGAATATTATTCGTTAAAGAGTTGTGTGAGGATTCATACAAGTATATACATTTTTTTGTGCAATATCTAAAGCAGAGTATGCTAGTGCGCCTAAGCTATACGATGTTGCATCCCTCACATGTGCCTATCGCACAGAGGATTAAGTGATAAACTTGAGAATGGTGCCAATAAGTGAGGTATGACAGATGTTAAATTGCGGTAGTCCAAAGGATGGTAGAAGAGCACCACTACGTTTTAGGCAATTTCAAGAACTCAGAAAAGATGAGAAGATGAAGAACATACATGGATGTTCTAGAGTTTATGTGTCACCACTTGTCACAAGCCATATGGAGGTGAACAATATCCTATCCGTAGAATATGTAACTCACAAATTTAGATATCGTCACAGGTTCAAAAGTAGTTCTATTTGTAACAATCAAGTGGGTAGAGAGCCGAGTCGCCAAATTGATATAGTGAACCTGATAAGATAAGTGGTATCCTAAGAACACAAATGGATAAAAGGTATGCTAGATATAAAATGATTTAAGGTCAGCAAAAGTCCTATGTGCAAGAATGGTGTCCTAAGATTGAGGTTGCGAAAAATATGGTATAAATGTGGGATCTATAAGGAATGTACATCTTCTCTGGGGAGAAAAGGGAGGTGATGTCTTGATCCCCCTAAATTGTTTTTAGAAAGAAAATAAAGAAAGAAGTGCCTAAATATGAGTCAGGTTTCCGATGTAACTTTATAATTTTTATGAGCAGACCTACAATATAGGGTGATTTCCCAACCTATATGTGTCTTTTCATGATGAAAGGATTACAAGATAAGTGGCATAACGAGTACGGTCATGTCGCAAACCAAAATAGTAAGAGTGGATAATTCGAGCATAGAGGTTGAATCACAAACGAGGAAGGTTATTGTGAAATTATATTTGCATGGTAGCTTCATAAGATATATAAGGAAACTATATTGGTTTTAGTATTATATAATTTCTCTTAAAGGTCACAAAATATCTTTATACATAAAGTCATGCTCTATGTTGTCCTCAAGAAATTATAGACTAAATAAAGGCTTAGAAAAGGCTACACAGGAAGCCGAAGAGGACTTGAAGAAAAAGTAACATCATTTATTTGATGAAGAGGCATGTAACTGTTTCAATTTCGAATTTGTTTCCTACCTATATATGTACAAGTTTTGTTAGCTATGTGTTATCATGAGTGGCCTAGATTTTGGGTTGTAGTTGGATAGCTGTATGGGCTATAAATGATTGAGATTTGACATGTTGAAAATGTTGTGGCTCCTCTAATTTCAAATGAGCCACGATAGAAATTATAAGAAATTTAAAGTTTTGGGCAAATTTTGCATTTTAGGTAAGCTATGCAAAAGAGAAAGAGAGATAATGGTAGGTGTTTTAACTTTAAGTGACTCGTTTGACATTCGAGGACGAATATCATATAAGCGGGGGGGAGGAGATTGTAAAGCCCCGGAAAAGTTTTGCTAAGTATTATGTTCTCGCTCAAGCTCTAAGATGGAAAAAAAGGTGTGTGAAAAGATATGAAGGCATAAAATACATAAATCTTATGTTTATAAGGATTAATGGATGGTCATAAGAGGAGAGGAGTAAATTAAAACACATCGGAGATGTTTAAGAGATGAAGATGACCTTATCCGCACTTGACCTAAGTTTCAATGAGCATATATATCAATATATAATGAATTGACCTTTGACCCTATATATCAAAATAAAGACCCTGAAGTCCAGTTTCTAACACTTCAACCCATTTGTCATTTCGATGTTCCTATAAAAGGTTATAGGCATTTTACTGAAGACTATCATGTCAGTGAAATGGGCCACATTTTGGGCGCCTAGGAGGGCGCCAGGCGCGAATCAAAATGCCAAAGTCATAACTAAACGTTTTGGGGCATTTAGGGTAGCGCTAGGCACGGACTGTGACGTCAAAGGCGTGAAATTGATATAAAAGGGACGGGAAGAGATAAATAGCCTCATTCTTTAAATAAACCTCCCCTTTCATTCTCAAATCATCCAAGGGTTCTCATACTACCTAAGGTGTGTTTTCGATGTGTTTAACGTTAGAATACTACTTCAAAACATCAATTTTAAATATACTCCATATCAAAATGGCTAGATTCTCAACAAGAACTCAAGAACAAGGTCTCTCCACTAACCTAGGGTTTCACGATTCAAGTTACGTTTGGTAACTGCTTTCAACCACGATTGTTAAAGAGGTTTATGGTTGATATTTGCTCCTATAAACTACTACAAAAACTTATATTAACGACGAACCCTATAATGAGAGAAGAATCAAACCTACGATTTATATATTTTGGAAATCTTTGAACTTCTAGTCTTCATTTTTAAATTAACTATGTATAGATTTGTTTGGTGAGTTGAACCTATTGGATTGGAGGAAATGAAGGTATTCAAAAGCAAGAAATCAAGGTGAGTAGAGACAATGCTTTTACGAAGGTTGTATTCTCACAAAGATCATGCCATACATTATTGTTAGATTGTATAGGGTGTTAATGTGAGCTCTGAATGGAACGAGTGGACTCACATTATCCATTAGAATTGTAGAAACGATTTTTAGCTAATTGTCATGGTTAATAACTCAGGAATAGTCCGTTGTTCCATAAATCATATCTCATGAATCCATGACTTGCATATATTTCTTTAATGTATAGAGTATATTGAAAATTTCTTTTACATGATTTTATGGAATTGTTTTGATGAGAACTATGAAGATATATCATTCTTTTAAATTTTGTGATGCAAGAATTACTCAGAAGAACATTTTAGAAGTTTTCTTAGATCTCGGAGAAGGGTTCATAGCCTTTAGTGGTTTATGTTACCCCGAAACTACTCGTGCTAGAGTAGGAGATTAGTGTACTGTTGGTTCGGCACTATGATAGAAGTGCCCTGGTAAGGAACAAGAACGCGAGCATGCTAGAGCCTTGAACTGTGAGGTACTGGAGGAATGGGGTCCAAGCGATCGTGCTGGAATCATCTACCATTACGATCATATGGTGATATTTTCAGAATCAGAAAGAATGTCAGAATTATAAAGAATGTCAGAATCAATGGAACTCCCCAGAAAAGAAAACAAAAGAAAACAAAATGCCTAGGAAACTTTACAAGGATTGTTACAATAAAGTTTATATATAAATCTATATGAATATTTTTATTTTTATTTTCAGAAAAGAAAAGAATAAAATTTTTATGAATGACATCAAGAAGAACTTTATACTATATATATGAGTTGTTTGTTTCAACTCTTCATCAAAAGCTTTTAGACTTTTCTTTTATCATGCATACATACTTCTTTCAGAGTCTCGTTCCAGCTTTAATGGAAGGATTGCCTTACTTATTGAGTACTATCGTGGTGTACTGTCGTTCATTTAATGGGAACCTACATTGACCTATGTCAATGTAGGCATAGATTTTGCAGGTAAGCAGGTTACGAGCTAGGATATTCTCCTCCCATTACCAGAAGATTTGGTGAGCTCCATTTTAGTTCCTGGAGTTCGTTGATCCTAGAATTTTGTCTTATTATTTCAATATTTCTTAGAGGCTTTATAGAAAAAGTCAAAACAGAATTATGGGTGTCCACTTTGCATTATATTTGTTTTTCAATGTATTCAAAAAAACAGAATGAATTTCTTTTCAGAATATTATTTCATTTGAATATTCATAAAAGTATTTACTTTAAATCATATCGAATTCTATTGAGATGCATTTCATAATATAAATAGAACAGAATAGAGAAGCCAAGATGGTTCGCTCGATCAAGTTAAGTCACCGAGTGCCGGTTACGACTTGGTTAGAAATCACTCCGTGACACTATTCTTTTGGGTTTTTTGAAGGCGGAGATTGTTTATAATTATTTGTATATCATGAACAAATCAAAAAGACCGAATTAAGAAATATTCGGAGTGTTGACAGTTGGTTCAGATACTGTGGGTCAGCACCTATTATTCATTTATATGCTCCATTCACTGAATTCTGAATGGATGTTTTACTGGATTTTTGGTGGTCTTTCTTCATGTTCTCTATACCGATTCTGCACATGATGGGGGGTGTTCAGAAAGAGTACACATATAATTGTAGCTAGGTATTTGAAGATATGTGTGAAACAACTTAACTATTATTTATCTTGCTCTTTTACCTTTTACATTGTCACCACCCAAAATCCAACTAGTCGTGATGGCACCTAACCCAGCCCCTAGGTAAGCCAACTAATAAATATCCAGTTCCAATAATATTTAATTGACTCTAATATACTCCTCAAGGACTGATAGTACAAATCATTAGCTTCTAAGATTAGAATTTACATGTTGGTATGAAATAAATACATCATCTATTAGAAATGTACATAAAGAGATTTTTATAAATCTAAGGCTATCATGAACAAGAGTCAGCTATAACCGGAACACAGGTACATCTTCAAATCCAGCTCCTGTCGATCACAACAACATCAACATCCAATATCTACACACAAGTGTAGTATGAGTACAACCGATCCCATGTACTCAATAAGTAACAAACCTAACCTTAGGTTGAAATTAGTGACGAGCTGGAACAAAGGTCAGGGTCCAACACCAATAGCCAACAATAGTTCATAACAACATAATAGAAGTAATAAAATAAGTAGCTCAGATATAAAATGCTCAACTCGTTCACAGTTCCTGTCACGACCCAAAAATCACCCGTCGTGACGACGACTATCGTGGAACTAGGCAAGACGCTACTTAACCATTTAAACATAGTGAAAAGCTTGAAAATCTTACGAAAACAGTTAATATTTATGACATCTTTTAAAAACATAAATAAATCCACAACA
This sequence comes from Nicotiana otophora, assembly GCA_000715115.1. Taxonomy (NCBI): domain Eukaryota; kingdom Viridiplantae; phylum Streptophyta; class Magnoliopsida; order Solanales; family Solanaceae; genus Nicotiana; species Nicotiana otophora. Next base: position 63,795 of record AWOL01S0034691.1, read on the forward strand.
TTGTACAAATCTCTCCCAAAATCGGGGTGTCACCAAGTACATGAGCATATATACCAGGGACTGTCTACTACAATGTCTAAGGAATAAGAACTGAAATGCAAATAAAGATAATGAAGGAGAGTCAAGGATTGTGAACGCCATGCAGCTACCTCGAGAGTCTACGAGATCCACTACTCAAATATCAACACCCGCTATAACCGGGAACACCTAGATCATCACACAACGTACAGGGTGTAGCATGAGTACAAACAACTCTGTAAGTAACAATAATAAATAAGGAACTGAAAGATAGTGACGAGCTACACGGTTGTAGTTCATTTTCAGTAATCTCAACAAGAATGTAGACCTGCTTTCAAAGTCGGTAATTTAGGTCAAATCAATTTATAAATGCCAAGTTCAAGTAAAATCCGAATATAATATCCCTCGAAAATTTCAAAACAATGACATATAATAGCTATGTGCAACAACAATGAAAACAAATACCACCTCTTAGGGCAACAATCACTCAGTCTTTCTCAATAGCTCATCACTCGACTCTCAGCCCTTAACACTCACACTCACTAGGTACATGCGCTCACTGAGGGTGTACAGACTCCGGAGGGGCTCCTTCAGCCAAAGCGTTATATCGTTGCGGCATGCATCCCTATCCAATAATATATAAACATCCAAAAAGCTCGTTACGGCATGCAACCCGATTCATATACATAAAGCCCCAAGGCTCGTTGAGGCGTGCAACCCGATCCATAAACATACATCCCTCAGGCCCGTTGCGCTGTGCAACTCGATCCATAAACATACATATATCTCACAGCTCGACACTCAGGCCCTAACTCAGTCACCAACCTCTCCAGTCTCTCTGGCTCTCAGAATCGTAAAAATCAGCCCCAACGGAGATGATATAATGTATTAACAAGAAGCAAGAAGAGACTGAGATATGATATGTAAGTAAAACCGTAACTGAGTACAAGACAATAATTAGCAAATAATTCAACAAGTACATGACCTGTGCGGGTCCCAAAAAGGTCATCACATAGCCTAAGTATGATTTCTAACATGATTTGCAATCAAATTTCTATATCACAGGGAGAGCATATAGCTAAGAACAAGTTATTCAACTTTACAGTTCCACGGAATGGACCAAGTCATAATTCCTACGGTGCCCGCCCACACGCCCGTCACCTAGCATGTGCGTCACCTCCAGACCAATTCACATAAGAAGTAATCTGGGTTTTCATACCCTCAGAACTAGATTTAAAATTGTTAAATACCTCAATTCGAGCAATTCTTTATTTCAATAAGCCTTTTCCTCGTGATTCGGCCTCTGAACACCTCGAATCTTAGTCAAATTAATTCGATACAATCAACATGAGTTATAGGAATCAATTCCATATGAAAATGCAAACTTTCACAATAAAATTTGAAATTAACTCAAAAATCAATAGTGAGGCCCACGTCTCGGAATCCGACATAAGTTACAAAATATGAAGGCTGTCACAACCCAAAATCTCACATGTCGTGATGGCGCTTATCTCAATAATAGGCAAGCCAAAAATCTCAATAAAATACCATATTTTTTAAATTTGAAAACATAATATTTAAATTCAGTGGAAGAAATCTCACAAATATAGATATAAACACTCCCAAAAATTGGTGTCACTGAGTACATGATCATCTAATATGAATACAAAGTCTGACTGATAAAAATATCGCCTGACGGTATAGAACAATACAATAAATGAGAGAGAGAGAGAGTCAAGGTCAGCGGACGCCATGCAACTACCTTAATAGTCTCCAACAGATAGCACTTTGAGATCTAACATTCGATGTGTCCGAAAGCACCTGGATTTGCACACAAGGTACAGGGTGTAGTATGATTACAACCAACTCAATAAGGAACAGGACGAACCGCTGGGCTGAAAGCAGTGACGAGCTCCGCTGGTACAGTCCAGTACATAAACAATGGTACAGAAATGTAGGCATGCTTTCAAGTTCAACAGTTAAACTCAGTACTAGCAAAATAGATCAATTTTGCATTATATGAGGAATGTCACATCTCAGTGGAAAGACCTCATGTACTACTGGTCACTAATAATTCGGTCACTCGGTTCTGTTTATGGCTAATCCATCCCAGGGATATTCCATCCCGTATATATATACCCATCGACTAATAGTCAGCCACTCAGTACCGTAAAAGGCCAATCCAACCCTGGGTAATTTATCCCAAATGTAAATGATACGGGCAAGATCCATGTCTAGGGAAATTTCATCACAATATAAATAAGTAAGGCAAGTCCATGCCCTGGGAAGTCCATCCTGAATATATAATCATCTATGCTCAGTAGGGGTATGTACAGACTCCGGAGGTGCTCCTTCAGCCCAAGCGTGATATAAAGTCGTACAATAATAAAGCCTATAAGTCCTACGGTAGGCGGGCAACCTCGATCCAGAACAATAAAGCCTATAATGCCTGCTGCGTCATTCAGCCCGATCCCATAATAATAAAGACTATAAGTCATGCTGCGGCGTGCAGCCCCATCCCATGATAATAATAATATATAGAAGCCGATGTGGTATGTTGCAGGCGGGCAGTCCCGATTCCATAAGTATCCTCACAATGGATGAGCGTAACTGAGTATGAAATGTACATTTGAAAATAATTAATTCAACATCAACACGACCCTATGGGTCCCAAAATATCGGCACATAGCCTAAACATGATCTTAATACGAGCCGCAACTCAATTTCTCTAACACGCGGAGGATACGCGGATAATAACATGATTTTTTAATTTTACAACTCCACAGCATTTATTAAAGTCAAAATTTCTATGGTGCATGCCCTGACGTTAGTCACCTAGAATGTGTGTCACCTCCAACAATTGATATAACACAAAATTCAGGATTCATACCCTAAGAACCAAGTTTAGAAGTGTTTCTTACCTTAAACCATGTAATTCTTTATTTCACTATGCCTTTGCCTCGTGAATTGGCCTCCAAACGCCTCGAATCTACCCACAAATAATTAGATTCAGTCAATAACATTTATTAGAATTAATTCCATAAGAAAATACTAATTTTCCAACAAAATCCGAAATTTAGCTCAAAAAGCACCTATGGGTCCCACGTCTAAGAATCCAATGAAACTCACAAAATTCGATAACTCATTCAATTACGAGTCCAACCATACCAATTTTATCAAATTCCGATAACAACTCGACTTCCAAATCTAAAATTTTTGTTCTTGAAAACATTTGCAAAAATCTTGATTTCATCCATTTAAATCCGAAATAAATGAAATATAACCATGGATTTATGAAATATAATCACTTTTGGATATAAGATACTTACCCAAGTCGAAGTCTTGATGAAATCCACAAAATCGTCCAAGAATCGAGCTCCAAAAATCCAAAACGAAATGAAAGAAATGACCAATTTTGGTCCTAAGTTTCGGCCCATCCGTCACTAAAAGTCCATTTTCTGTCACTACAAGGCCACATCAGAACTTGCTTGCACCAGCAGTTATTGTTTTAAAAAAAAAAGCTATAACTCCGTCATACGAACTTGAAATTTGACTATTCTTGTTCCTATTAGTCAAAAATAATAATACGGCCTTAGTCGTTCAATCAAAATCAATTCGGAGCTCATTTGCTCAATACGATACAAATTTCGCTCGTTAAACAGTTAACTCATGTTTCGCGCTAAAAACCCAATTACGACTTGATGGAAATATACCAAAATTTCCAGATAACTCCTATAATTCATTAACAAAATCCCGGAAGTCTCGAAATCCAATTGCGATCTCTCGAACTAAAAATGGACCTTTAGATCATTACATGCTTATACTCAAAACACATAACTCTTCCAAAACTCATCCGAGCACATGGGACCCCAACCAAGTATACTAACACGTCCCATAATATGACACAAACTTAGTCGATGCCTCAAATTATATTGAACAACAATAAAACACGAATCGCACTCCAATTCAAGCCTATTCAAAACTAACAAATTCCAAATTCTACATTCAATGTCGAAACCTATCAAGTCAACTCCGATTGACCTCACACTTTGCACACAAGTCATAAATGACATCACTGAGTTTTCCAATTTTCAGAATCGGATTTCGATCCCGATATCAAAAAGTCAACTCCCCGGTCAAAGTTCCAAACTTAAATTTCCTATTTTCGTCATTTCAAGCCTAATTTAGCTACAGACCTCAAAATAAATATCCGGACACACTCCTAAGTCCGAAATCACCATACAGAGCTATTGGAACAATCAAAATTCTATTTTGGGGACGTTTACACATAATTCACCATTCAGTCAATTATTTCAACTCAAGCTTCCAAAACAAGAATTGTGCTTTCAATTAAATCCCGAATCATCCGAAACCCAAACTTGACCACCCTCGCAAGTCATCATACACATTTTAAAGCTTTGACCTTAATCCACCGAACGGAATGTTGACTCTCAAAATGACAAGTCGGATTATTACAAACACCCATTTAACCACGAGTCCAACCATACAAAAATTACTAAATTCCGACTCCCATTCGGCCCTCAAATCAATTTTCGAAACAATTTCTATTATAATCCCCCAAATCACGAAATAGGTGCTGGAAATAGTGTTAGATTCATGAATAACAGACCAAATCAAGTTATGATTACTTACCCCAGTCCAATTTGTGATGTTTGCCTCTGAAACTCCCCAAAACCGAACTCCCCAACTCTATTTTATGTCAAAAATGACAGCAAACCCCCGTTTATAGTGCCTCTGATGTTTGTAGCGCCACATGTGGCGTGGGGTGCCGCCTGTGGTGCCTGTAATGACCCGGCCAGTCGTTTCGAGAGTTATAGCCCTGTTTTCTCCATTTCTACTTCTTTTTGTGTTAATTAGCAATATTATGTTATATCGGGTTAGTTGGTTCGAGTCTGGAAGGAACTCGGAGTGAAATGAGATACTTAGACTAATAATTGAAAATTTTAAGTTAGAAAAGTGGACCAGATATGGACTTATGTGTAAACGACCTCGGATTTGAATTTTGATAATTCCAATAGCTCTGTATGGTGATTTTGGGCTTGAGAGCATGTCTGGAATATTATTTGGAAGTCCGTAGAGGAATTAGGCTTGAAATGCCGAAAGTTTTATTTTTGAGAAGTTTGACCGGGGGGGTTGACTTTTTGTCATTTAGGACTTGTGTGCAAAATTTGAGGTCAATCAGACGTGATTTGATAGGTTCCGGAGTTGTTTGTAGAAATTAGAATTTTCAAAGTTCATTAGGCTTGAATTGGGGTGTAATTCATGGTTTTAGCATTGTTTGATGTGATTTGAGGATTCAACTAAGTTCGTATGATGTTTTAGGATTTTTTGGTATATTTGGTTGAGGTCCCGAGGGCCTCGGGTGAGTTTCGGATGGTTAACGGATAAACAATTGAACTACAGCAGCTGCTGCAATTTCCTTCTGTTGGAAATTTCTTCTGCCAGCGATCGAGCCCAGTAATCTCCCAGAAATCGAGCCCAGAATCGAGGGCCACGATCGGAGACATGATCGAGCCCAGAATCGAGGGGCACGATCGGAGACATGATCGAGCCCAGAATCGAGGGGCACGATCGAAGACATGATCGAGCCCAGAATCGAGGGGCACTATCAAAGATATGATCAAGCCCAGAATCGAGGGGCATGATCGAAGATATGATCGAGCCCAGAATCGAGGGCACGATCGAAGTCCAGGATCGAAGGCATGATCGAAGGCCTAGGACCGAAAATCAGGATCGAAGGCCCAGGATCGAGGGCCAGGATCGAAGACCGAGGATGTCTGGGAAGAATTATAAAAATAGGGACTTCGTCCCATTCGCCATTTTTGACAAATTGGAGCTCGAGGAGAGCCGGTGTTTGGTATATTTTCAAGGAAAACTTGAGGTAAGTCCCTTGTTATCATTTCTACTCCATAATATTGAATTATCATCGAATAATCCGACTAGATTACATGATTTTGAGGTGTAAATCAGAGATTGGAACTTAGAAATTTGGAACTAAGATTTATACATTTGAGGGTCGAGTTGAGGTCAGATTTTGATAAAGTTGGTATGGGTAGACTCGTGTTGAAAGGGCTTTCAGATTTTGTAAATTTTTTCGGGTTCCGAGACATGGGCCCCACATGCGATTTTGAGCCAATTTCGGGTTTTGGTCTAATTTTGAAGCTTTTCTTATGGAATTCATTTCATTAGCATATATTAATGGTATTATACTGATTGTGAATAGATTTGGAGCATTTGGAGGCCAAATCCAGAGGCAAGAGCATTGCGAGGTAGAGGTTTGACCGGTTTTAGGTAAGTAACGATTGTAAATCTAGTTCTGAGGGTATGAAACCCCAGATTTTGTATCATTCTACTATTTTGAAGTGATGCACATGCTAGGTGACGGGCGTGTGGGCGTGCACTGTTGGGGATTTGTGATTTGGTCCGACCCATAGCAACTGTAAAGTTGCATACTTGTTGAAACCATTTGATAATTATATGTTTTAGAAAGAATTTCTGTAAATTGGGTTGAATGCCATGTTTAGGCCTAGCGCCAATGTTGTTTGGCCCTTATGGGTTGTTTCTTACCATCCTCTCATTGTTTTCGATTGAAAAATCTATGCTCAGTCATGTTTATACTTGTTTACCGCATAACTCAGTTTTATGACTCTATATTTATGCATATAAATGTTTTGGGCTTAATGCCCTGTTTTACTGAAATGCCCGAGTGGATTGAAATATTTATGACTGAGTGAGGCCGAGGGCCTTATTGGTGAGGATGAGTGTGGACGGGGCTGCCCGCCTGCAGCATACTTGTGACTGAGTGAGGCCGAGGGCCAGATTTGTGAGGATGAGTGTGGATCGGGGATCCTCGCCTGCAACATACTTTATTATTATTGCACGCGATTTGTCCGTGCAGATTATAGCGCTTGGGATAAAGGATCCCCTCTGGAGTCTGTACACACCCCCAGTGAGCGCATGTACCTACTGAGTGCGAGTGCCGAGTGCTGAGTGATTATGAGGTATGCCCGAGTGGCAAGAGTGATTGTGAGGTATGCCCGAGTGGCAAGAGTGATTGTGAGGTATGCCCGAGTGGAAAGAGTGATTGTGAGGTTTGCCCGAGGGGCTGTTTATGATTTTATCATTTTTACTCACATTTGCTGAGCCTTTGTTTGAAAAACTATTGGAAAAATATCTTTAAATGATTTTTTCTGGAACCGGGTTTAAACGAGACGATTCGATTCAAACACTGATTTTTAAGCATGTTGTACTTTACTGAGATTCCAAGATATGAACGTTATACGCTTTATTGCTCGTCACTACTGCTCAGTCTATATTTATTGTTGTTACTTACTGAGTTGGCATACTCACGTTACTCCCTACACCTTGTGTGCAGATCCAGGTGTAGCTAGACACGGTAGCGATTATTGAGTGTTCTAGTTGCAGGTTTTCTCGGAGATAGTAAGGTAGCTGTTTGGCGATCGCAACCCGTGCTCTTCTCCCTCTTATCTTCCTCTAGTTGTATTTAGCTATTTTCCAGGCTATGTTAGCCTTGATATTGTTAGACAGATTATAGTAGATGCTCATGACTAGTGACACCCTGATGCCGGGCTTTTCTTTTCCGCAAATTCTATTTTTCTTGATTTGAACTCTTTTAAATGGAGGTTTTGTTTTAAATAACCTTGGAATTATCTTTGAAATG
>AWOL01S0034697.1:0-25629 GCA_000715115.1 Nicotiana otophora
TAGTGATTGGCTTCCTTGATTCTTGAAGATTGGTGCAAGAATATGAAAGTGATAGTAACAATTATTTCACTCCCCACGTAAGCCTACCTCGGCACCACAAAACCTCAATTTCCTTGATGAAATTAATAGGGCCTTACAAAAACCCAAACCTATAACCGTTCATGTTTTTCTGTCAAGAACCATCAATTCATATCTCATGAACTAGAGTCTATAATCATTAATCTAATACTATAATCAATTGGAGGATGAAGATATTACCTTTTTGACGTTCAGTCCTCTTGAATTCAAGTTCTAGAGATTCTTTTCTCAATAATGATATCTCAATCGAATATCTAATAATTAGAAGGGTTTACCCATGTTAATAAGGTGTAGGATAATTTACATTAACTTAGAATCTTCATTCGAACTTACCTTGGATAATGGAGGGACCTTGGAGGATGTTAGGTTCTTGAGAGCTTCCCTTTCTAGAGCAAGTTTTCGTCTTTTGGAGTGTAGGGGATGAGGTAGGGCTTTCAAAACGGCCCTGCAAGTGTGCGCCCATGCTGCCGAAGTCCTAGTCGTGCCCCTAAATGTGCAACAAGGACAGTGGCACTGCCACAAGTGCGATGTCCCGCANTTAATTAACCCCACATACTACAACCTATTGTCGCATGCATGGCCTATTTCCAACCCCATAATATACTTGAACTCATAACCTCTGGCATAAAAGCTTAGGAGTAGGACTTACCCGGATAGATGATAATCTAGTGATTGGCTTCCTTGATTCTTGAAGATTGGTGCAAGAATATGAAAGTGATAGTAACAATTGTTTCACTCCCCACGTAAGCCTACCTCGGCACCACAAAACCTCAATTTCCTTGACGAAATTAATAGGGCCTTACAAAAACCCAAACCTATAACCGTTCATGTTTTTCTGTCAAGAACCATCAATTCATATCTCATGAACTAGAGTCTATAATCATTAATCTAATACTATAATCAATTGGAGGATGAAGATATTACCTTTTTGACGTTCAGTCCTCTTGAATTCAAGTTCTAGAGATTCTTTTCTCAATAATGATATCTCAATCGAATATCTAATAATTTGAAGGGTTTACCCATGTTAATAAGGTGTAGGATAATTTACATTAACTTAGAATCTTCATTCGAACTTACCTTGGATAATGGAGGGACCTTGGAGGATGTTAGGTTCTTGAGAGCTTCCCTTTCTAGAGCAAGTTTTCGTCTTTTGGAGTGTAGGGGATGAGGTAGGGCTTTCAAAACGGCCCTGCAAGTGTGCGCCCATGCTGCCGAAGTCCTAGTCGTGCCCCTAAATGTGCAACAAGGACAGTGGCACTGCCACAAGTGCGATGTCCCGCATAGGACAACTGGGCGCGCATCCGAGCGTGTAGGATGTGCATTATCCAGTAAAACACCCATAACCTTTTTGCATATTGATTCTTTATGACTCCACAATATATTATTAGAAAGGTAGTTTGAAGGGCTACAACTTTTATGTTTTACATTTTCTCAAAATCTTTACAGATTCGCACAAAATGAGGCTGGAAGATAGACCTTCTATAAAATTAGAGGGTGTTTGGATTGGCTTATTTTAAGTGTTTATTGGATTTTAAGCACTTTTCTAGTTTTTGTGGTGTTTGCCAATGATAAAAGGTGATTAAAATCACTTACTTTTGGCATGAAAACTACAAAAATAATCCAAAAGCCAGAAGTTGGGTATTACCAACTTATGGCTTTTGATTTTTAGCTTATAAGCTATTTCTGCCCATACTCATCCCGATAGGACATTACATGTCTAAATGTCACATTAATACTCATTTAACACATTCATATCTAATCCAAATTTACGGTGTGTTACATCAACAACCTGCATATGAAAAGAGAATAAACTTTTAGTGAACAAAAGAGACATCAATACTGAAACTAAATAGTTAGCAAAACATCAAAAAGCACCTGGCAGAAAGTATTTAAACTATCTTATACAAAAGAATTGAAAATTATTTAATAACAATAAAGGAAAAACCTTTAACTCAACTTTTCTCTACTTGAATTTGCATCGAGTAGAATCTGTTTGTTCTTTGGATATAACATCTGAACTACTTTTAGCATTGTCGTCGATGGACCAAATCGGGTCCCAACAACTCCGCTTCACCAACTTCAAACCAACCAATTGGTGATCTACACCTTTTCCCATACAGAGCTTCGTAGGGTGCCAACTTGATACTAGAGTGGTAGCTGTTATTATAAGAAAATTCAATAAGGGGTAGATGATCATTCCAATTACCTTTAAAATAGATAACATATACCCTCAACATATCCTCAAGAGTATGAATAGTGCGCTCTACCTGACAATCTGTCTGAGGTTAAAAAGTTGTGTTGAGGTTCACCCTTGTACCCAATCCTTTCTTAAAGGATTTCCAAAAGTTCGTTGTGAACTGAGCACCACGATATAAGATAATGGACAAAGGATTCCCATGCAATCAGACAATTTCCTGGATATACAACTTGGCATAATCCATTGCAGAATTTGTTGTCTTCACTGGCAAGAAGTGAGCTAACTTTGTAAGTCGATCTACAATCACCCAAATCGAATCATGCTTAAGAAATGAGCGAGGTCACCCTGTTATGAAGTCCATGTTTATCATCTCCCATTTCTAAATAGGAATTTCCATACTTTGAGCCAAACCACCAGGCCTTTGGTGTTCGTCTTTCACCTGCTAACAATTTGTACACTTAACCACAAAATCTGTTTCACTCTTTCTCATGTCGTTTCACCAATAAATCTCCTTAAGATCATGATACATCTTTGTGGAACCTGGATGAATAGAATACCTAAAATTGTGGGATTCAGACATAATCCGCTCTCTAATCCCATTTACGTCTAGAACGCATAGTCTGTCTTTGTACCTCAATGTACTATCATCTCCCCCTTGTTCAAAAAGTCGTAGTCTTGTGTTTGTGAATCCCTTCCTTCAGCTGCAATAAGTAGGGATCACTGAACTACATTTCCTTCACTTCGGCTAATAAGGAGGATTCAACCCTATTCTGAAAAAAAATGCCACCATCTTCGGAGTCCAGAAGTCGAACTCCTAGACATGCTAAGCGGTGGACTTCCTTTGCCATAGTTTGATTGTCTCTTCAACATGACCTAAGCATCACATAGAATGTTGACTAAAACTAGGCTACATCATTTGATTTCCCTGGATGATAGAGGATATCAATATCATTATCCTTGAGCAATTTGAGCCACCTTCTCTGATAAAGATTCAATTTTCTTTACTTGAAGAAGTACTAGATAATCTTGTGATTTGTGAAAATATCAACATGCACTCCATACAAATAATGGCGCCAGATCATTAGCATAAATACCATGGCTGCTAACTCAAGATCATAAGTCGGATAATTCTTCTCGTGATCCTTGAGCTATCTGGATGCATAGGTTATGACTTTATCGTTCTGCATTAACACACACCCAAGACCAACCCCTGAAGCATCACAAAAAATAATGAACCCTTTGGTTCCTTCCGGTAGTGTCAAGACTGGAGCTGACGTCAACCTCTTCTTCAACTCCTCATAACTCTTCTCGCAAACGTCTGACCATTGAAACTTGACTTTTGTTTGGGTTAGTCTAGTCAAATGGGACAAGATAAAGGAAAATCCCTCTACAAAACGCATGTAATAGCCTGCTAGACCCAAGAATCTTCTTATATCGAAAACTGAAGTGGGTCTAGGCTAGTTCCTCAGTGCCTCTATTTTCTGAAAACCCACCTTCAGGTCTTCACCAAAGATGGCATGGGCCAAAAACACTACTGATTTAAACCAGAATTCACACTTAGAAAATTTTACATATAGCTTGTGATCCTGTAGTGTCTGCAACAAGATTCTAAGATGTTAACATAGTCAGTCTCGCTACGGGAATAAATCAAGATATCATCAATAAATACAATAACAAAAAAATCAAGATAAGGCTTGAAAGCCCTATTCATAAGGTCAATGAAAGTTGTTGGTGCATCCGTTAAACCAAACAACATTACCAAAAATTTGAAATGTCCATAATGAACCCTGAAAGATGTTTTATGAACATCAACTTCCTTAACCTTCAATTGATGGTATCCTGATCTGAGGTCAATATTGGAATAACACTGGGCACCCTGAAGTTGATCGAATAAATCATCTATTCAAGGAATTCTATAAGGCGGAATAGATATCAGCTTAGTGCGGGGGAGTAGATCAATTCCAAATTCAATCTCTCTCTCATGAGGTACTCCGGGAAAGTCTTTGGGAAACACTTCTGGGAACTCATTTACAATTGGTACTGACTAGAGTGTGGGAATCTGAGCATCTGTATCCCTAACACAAACTAGGTGATAGATGTAGCTTTAGAGATCATCTAATATGGCTTTATGATATGAAATAAACCTAGCCCTAGGTGCTACCGCATCACCCTTCCATCTAAGACTGGTTTACCTAGAAATTCGAAACTTACTATTTTTCGTTTAACCAATCCATGCCCATGATTACATCGAAGTCTACCATATCCAATTCTACTTAGTTTCCTACAGTAAGGCGATGATACATATTTATTGGACATCCCCTATAGATACGTCTAGCTATAATTGATTCTCCAAGTAGAGTGGACACTTCAAAGGGTTCACACAACATTTTCGGTTCTATGCTAAATTTCTTAGAAATATGGGGTTGCATAAGATAGGGTAGATCCCGGATCCATAAGAGTCTAAACATAAAAGGTGAAGATTGTTAGAATAACTGTGACAACATTTCCACGCTATTCTGTATCTTGATGGCCTGCCAGTGCATACAAGCAGTTCCGAACACCTCCCGTGTTACCGGACATTGCTGCACCATGCCCTTGTTGGGCCTTTGAGTTACGAGGGGTTGCTGAATTAGTGGACTGAGCTACATTGCCTTCATTATTCTGCCTTACTGATGGATAATACCTCAAGAAGTAGATCTACTGAACGCATCCAAAGCAACCATTTGTGCCTGAATGACACACCCCAGGTGCCTTTTACCACACGTGTTGCAAATAGGGTAATCAGGGACTCTGTATCCCACACTAGCCTGTGAGTGTGAGCAAGTCCTGATTTTGGTTTCTTGAAAATCAGGAACTGGTGGTGCACTAGTATTCAGGTTTTTCTTGTTAAACATGGACCTTTGAACTGGTGCACCAGTTGAAGATGGAGCGAGTCCTGATTTTGGTTTCCTGAAGAACTAGCGATTACAACCTCCTTGAGATCCCCCATGGCTGAATTTCCTGCAGTCTTAGCTCTCTTGGTGAATTCCATGTCCTTGTCTCTCTTTAGCTGCTCTTCTTCCTTTAGCCTGATTTTTCCCTTGAACAAAGGCAACCATCTTAGTAATGGCCATGTCATTGTTCTGAGTAGCTATATTAACATCAGTAAACAAGTCATCTGAAAGCCCCAACACAAAACGCCTAACTCTGGCTCTCATATCACGTACCATTTCCTGAGCATACTTGGCCAGAGAGACGAACTTGAGGTAGTACTCATTCACACTCATCTCATTCTATTTGAGTCTCTCAAACTCTAAAGCATTAGCTTTCAATACCTTAATGGGTAGATATGCTCAAGATATTCATCTGCAAACTCTTTCTAAGTCACACCTGCCGCATCCTCCCCTCGGGACTCTTCCCATGTTTCAAACCAAGTGTTAGCAACATCCTTTAGCTGGTACGTAGAAAGCTCTGCTGCCTCAGTGTTTGTAGCATGCATCTCTTGAAATATCTTCTGAACATCATCAATAAAGTTTTGCAGATCCTCATTCTTTTTGGACCTTGTGAAAACTGGAGGTTTGATGTTGAGGAATTCCCTGGACTTGGAACTACCCGTCTCATCAACAACACTTGTTCCCTGCCTTTGAGCTTGAGTAGCAATAATCTAGGTAAGTAACGGGATAGCTCCCCTGACATCCATGTCTGAAGCACTGGTCATTGAGCCCGATGCAACTTCCTGGGTAGGAGTGTCCTCCTCTTGATCAGCATTAGTCGTAGCCCCTCGGCTAGTAGTTGAGGCCCTCTTGGTGTACTTTCTTTTTGCATGCATTTTTCTAGAATACGTAATTTGCATGAATTAGAAGGATTCAATAAAGCATAGCTCTAACTATATGATGTAGAGTATGAAAGAAATAAAACAATCCTAGATGTCTTGTTGGTCAACTGTTTACAAGCTGGAACGCACACACACATAAAAGTGACCCTATTGGACACGTATTCATAGACTCCCTAGGACTCTTGAACCTAGGCTCTTATACCAAGATTTGTCACTCCCGAGTCATTGCCTGGGCAAACACGGCACTCGTTGCCTGACTGAGTATGACCGAGCGAACTAACTGGATAGCTGGATCAACATGTGGTATAATTGTAAGCTGAATATAAACATGCAACATGCTAATTTACTAAAGAGTCTGACTGAAATATCATAAATGCAGAAAGTACTCAAAAGTCTATAAGTATAAACGAGGAGCCAACAAGGCTAAAACATAAAGCATGTTAATATATGAATGACTAGACTATAGTCTATGATGCCTCTAAAGAATACCGAAATGCTAATTGCTTATTGAGACAATGTGTCCGGCATACCTTACTAACTGAAATCCTATAAAGACTGAAAAAGAAGGATAATGCCTCAAAATAATGGGAAAAAATCGTCAAGCTATAAATCGTTATCTCCATCGCGAGATGCAGACCCCGAGAAAAAGGGACGTCAGTACATTTGAATTACACTGTATGTAAAATAATTGAAACAAAGAACTATATATACTGAAATTGGAACTGAACAGCTGAAAAATGAAGTAAAGATATGAATACTCCCTCTTCTGAATGATGAACCACATATCTATCTGAATAACTAAATTGTGGCCTCATGCCCAATATATATATATATATATATACATATATCTATATAACTAAATTGTGGCCTCAGGCCCAATATATATATATAAGTGCACAAACTGCGGCCTCGGACCCAAGTATGCGTGTACATAACTTCTGCCTCAGGCCCAAATACAGGAATTCAATATTCAGGATTTAAAATCAGGAAGTGAGAATAATACTGCAACACTTGATATTAAAATGCTGAATCATACTGCGTTGCATGATACTGGAATGCTGAATATGACTAGACTGTGACATGTATTCACAATAAAAGGATTTGTCATAACTAAGACTCACAGGATATTGAATGAATGATGAACCCATGACTTCTAGAGAATAGAGGTTCTACAACTATTCATGGAACTGATCCATAAGTACTTTCTGAGAATATTCGTAATAGTCATAAGAATGAGACGTAGGGAGAATCATAAACATTCTTAAACGTAGAGAGTTAGCCTCACATAGATTGACGATGGTCTTTTTAAGCGTATCACAATGTTCATCGCCTCTTTCAACGATAATCAATGGCAATATATATCAAGAGGAACTAATATTAGCACTAAGGCTCATATTTTGGTAACTTAGGAATTTTATCAAACACTTTACGGGCGTAAAGACTCATCGCCTAAAATTGTTATAAGCAATATCATTCTTCATCACCCATAAGATAAACAACACCCTTTGTCAATAATCAACAATAAAAACCCAAACTAGAGGATGAAGATATTATAACCAATTTGAGGATGAAGATATTACCTTTTTGTCGTTCAATCCTCTTGAATTCGAGTTCTAGAGTTTCTTTTCTCAACAATAATGTCTCAATCGAATATCTAATAATTGGAAGGGTTTACACATGTTAATAAGGTGTTGGAGAACTAAAATTAGCTTAGAATCATCATTAGAACTTACCTTGGATGATGAGGGGACATTGGCGGAAGTTAGGTTCTTGTGAGCTTCCCTTTCTAGAGCATGTTTTCGTGTTTTAGGGTGTGTGGGACGAGGTAAGGCTTTTAATACGACCCTCCATATGCGCACCTACACAGTTGAAGGTCCAGTTGTGCACCTAAACGCGAAGGAAGGGCGGTGGCACTGCCACAAGTGCAATGTCGCGCACGGGACAGCTGGGCGCGCATCCAAGCGCATAGGCTATGCCTTGTCTAGTAAGATGTGCATAAAACATTGCACAGAGATCTGTTTGGGATCCATAGAATATCATTGAAAGGATATTTCAAAGGGCTACAACTTTCATGTTTTAAGTTTTCTCAAATTCCAAGCATATGTTCACGAAATCAGGCTGGAAGACAAACCTTCTGTAAACTTACTTAATCGATTTTATCGCATCTTATGCACCTCACTTTTCATCTTAATTACAAAAGTGCTATTTCCTCCCATACTCATCCCTATAGGACTTCACATGCCTATAATGTCACATTCATACTCATTTTACAGATTCACACCTAATCCGAATTTACGAAGTGCTATATTATCTCCCCCTTGGGATCATTCGTACTTGAATGATTTTCTCACTGTAACTAAGGCTAACTCTGGACCATAAATGGGTTTGATAGAAACATGTGAACGCTGAACTTTCATGAAAACCCGAACTACTTGAATTTTTATCGAGCAGAATCCATTTATTCTTTGGATATAACATCCGGACTACTTTTAGCATTGTCGTCGATCTTTCTCTATTTCTATTTACACCAAGGATCGCATCATTATCGACCATAATAGGTTTTAGCTTTTTTTTTAGCTTTCTCACATCAACTATATTTCTTAGTCCTCGTCTTACTATTCTTCACAAGGTTATCAACTTCCTTCGTCTGCGAGCGAGTCATTCAAATGCTTTCTTATTAATAGCTTTTTGTAAGAGCAGTAGAGGACTCAAAATTATCATCATTATTGGGGAACTGATCATACCCGTCCTTTTCAAAAATAAGGGTTGGGGTAAGTTTCTAAATGTATCAACATCAAACTTACTCCTTTTTACCAGAAATCTTCAAAGGACTTTTAAGCAAAACATGAAACAATAAGCGCTCCTACAATAATAAAATCACATAGCAACACAATCACAATCAATAACAGTGAATGTGTAACATTCCCCAAATCTATAAAAGTTTCAAGACACGCTCAATATAGAATTTATTTATTTTTAATCTTGTCTTGAGTGCATAAAAGTTATACTTCTTTTACGGATTTAAACCCTTATGATTGACTTTTGAGTTACTTATCTATTTATATATAAATGGGATATACAAATAGGGGAAATATTAATAAAGTTAATATTATTAGTTTTTAGGAGTGACTATGATTAAATACTAGTTAAGTTAAAAGAAAAGAAAAATGAGAAAAAAAGAGAAAGACACTTAAGAATTGTGCCTAAAGCTCATAGAAGCACATGTTGAAAGAAAAGGGAAAAGAACGAGAGGTCAAGGGCTGGGAAAGAATTGCAAGAAATTCCAAACAACAAAAAAATTGATTTTCAAGGAGCAAGAAAGAACAAGGCAGTGTGTAGGTCATTGTGAGAGCTATTCCGCAGGACCTTCTTTAGGCCACGACTGAGGTAATTCTTTTTATGAAATTGTAATCTATAACATCATTATACACTAGAATCTAACACCCTAATGGGGTAAATTCATAGGAAAGTTTATAAAACCTCAAGAACACCCATCGAGTACGAGTTAGGTTTTTGGTATTACAAGATAAATTCGTCACTTTTATTGAATTGCTATAATGGGTTAAAGTTGTTAGAAATAGTAAAAAATTGTTAGAACAAAATCTCACCCCAACACTTAGAAATTTAGAAGTTGAACCTAAAGTTCATAGTGTTGAGAAAAGATTAAAACTTTCTTAAAGTTAGATACTTATTGTGATTTATTATTGTAGTATTTGATCGTTGAGTTGATTACAAGAATTGGAACTTATATTATTGCTTGAAATAACAAATTGAGGTGAGTGGATATAACCTTTTACTTAAGTGGTTCTACTCACAAAAACATATCATGTTTGATAAAATACTTTAAAGAGTCAACATGTGCTTAATTGGAAAGAGTGAATACATGTTGACTAAGTATATTATTCTAGTTAAAGCTCATATGTTTTACTCGAAAAGTATAATCATCTATTTTTTATATTTTTATGTTTTATTACATGATCTTACATGTTAAAGTTTCAAGAGTTAGATAGAACTTTTAAAAATACTTTGAGTAATTTTATTTCATGCTTATGTTATGCATACATTTAAGAATATTATTATGAATACTGATAGATCACTTTCAAACAAGTTTTAGACTTGAAAAGTCACAAAAAGAAGTCTTAGAAATATAAGATTTTTGGTAGTATCCTCTATTCTGAGAAGGGATCATCGTCCAGGCCGAGAGTCCTGACCAACGCGCTGACTTCCTGAAACTACTTGTGCCAACGTAGGGAGTACACAAGCCGAGGGTCTCGTTGCTGAGAATTTGCCTAGCTAGTCTAAGGTATGATACATGAGCGCTGAGAACCATGAAACGAGTACCACCTCATAGATTGGAATTATTCGATCAAGTTGGGATCGAACCCGTGCCGATCACACGGTGACTAAGACAGAAATAAGTCAGGATAGTTGGAACTCCTGAAGCATAAAGTGAAGTATTTATTTTTTGATAAGAAAGAAAAAGAAAAGAATTTCTTTTAGAATATTCATAATTGTTATGGAATTATTTTAGAATTGTTCTTAGAAGATTTATGTTTCCATGCATTTAGAATCTTCGCTGGTAGTGTATATTTTATTAAGACTCGTTCTCTGCTTTAGTGGGGGCACGTTGAGACTCACTGAGTACAATGGATGGTATTGACGTTCTCTTTTGGAACCTACGTTGATTTGTGGTACAACGTAGGAACCGGTTTTGCAGGCGAGCAGGATACAGGTCAGGACTTTCCTCTCTTCTAGTGTTATTTGTGAGTTCCGCTTTTGTTCATGGAGTATTCATTTGAGCCATCTTTATTTAGTTATTTCTTTGTTTACTTAGAGAACTAGCCAGGCAATCTCATGTCATGAGTAGTGCGTTAATTTATCAGTAAAGGCTTCATAGACACAGTCGGTGGATTAAGATTCAGATGTTATTGATAATAACTTAGCAGTATTTCAGCAGTTACAACGAACAAAGTTTTGGAGTTGGTTATTTTAGATAGTCAAATTAATTAAAAATATTGGGTTAAAGTATTGCCTTGTTGCATATAAATTGTAAAGTTATAATAGATTTGATAATCGCACATGGTTCGCTCGGTCAAGTTTAGTGATCGGGTGCCGGTCACGGCTTGTTCAGAAAATGGATCATGACAAACTTGGTATCAGAGTCTCATGTTTATGGAGTCATAGGGGTCTATGAAGCCGTGTTAGTAAACTCTTATTTATGGGTATGAAACGCGTCATACTTATAAGTAGGAGGTTTCAAGCATTTAGGAAAAGTCTCATTTTTCCTAAATGAAGACACAAATATTTACTTAATAATGTGGGTCTTCTTGTGAAATTAGGAAAAACCCGCTTGCAACAGCATATCTTTTACTCCAGGTAGAAAAATATGTTATGAAAATTAAATTATAGAATTGTATAAATTGATGATCTTAAATTAACTTAACATTTTAAGTCTATCATTCTGTAAGGATCCCATCACCTAACGAAGAATTAACAATCTAATTCAAATATTTCAAGCCCCCTCTTTAGTTCTTCTTTTTCTTAATTCTATTGCGCTTCTTGATTTTTAACCTTTAGCACTGTTATTTCCAAGCTGGAAAATCATCTGAAGTTGTGCACAAGACAATTTGGTAAAAGAGCGTGCTGTAATGAGAAAACCACGCGTAGTATGTGTAAAGTAGCAAGTTTCCATGAGTTCTCCTCATGCTTATGCATTACAATCTTTATATTTTGCATTACAATCAGTGGAGTATGTGGGATTTTGCACAAAAGCATTAATATGGTCTATTATCACAATTTGGCTTGCCTTATAATTAAAATTGAGTTAGAGATTGTGATAATTTGATTCTTTAGTTAATGTTACAAATTCATATTTACTTTGTAATATTCTCATGTGACGTCAACCTATTGTTTACATACATCGATACATATTTATTTTTTCAGAAAATATTGTTTATGCACATATAAAAGAAAAATCTTAGCAAAGTGGTGTCGCATGACACCCTGATCTCCTCCACTTGTTGAGATCCAATTCCAAAAGAGTACGAATCTCTTACGATTCGAAAATCAAGTCGGAGAGTACCACACATATACATGAAATACCTCAACAAGTGGTGGACATGGAAGAGATTGTTTTGCAAATGCCAATCGTTTTCCAAGCTATAAATAGGAGAATTCGACCATATCTTGCAACGACTTGAGTTGGCTTTGACGTGTATAGGCTCATATCTCAAAGCTAGGGTAAGTTCAAAACACTCCTTCACTACCAATATGGTTGTTCTAATGAGTGCCAGCAAGAAGAAGGTATCAATTGGTTGCCCCAAGTGTTTGGCTACGGAAACTAAGTTGGGATCGACTATATGTATCTACAGAGGATGTGAAGGCGATGACGATGACGATGATGATGATGCTTCAAAGGTGGCACCAGCTGCATGATATTGTAATGGTATTTCCTACAACAACACATAGTAATACATATAGCTAGGTTCCCATGTTTCTTTGCTGCAGATGTTGCTCTAAAGCGAATTAACAATGTTGACATCTAAAAGAGAGAGACATGTAGTGAAGTGAGTTACGTCTGTAGAGAAGGAAGAGAGCAATGCATGAGAGATATCTTCTTGTTTTCTACTTACAGTATTATATCTGTGTATCACACTATTATCCATGCCATTAATAAATGATGATGGAGTACTAATTGGGTGGTAAACCTCGTATGTTGTAATGATTGTTTTTTATATTCTATATTTATAACTAGGCAATCATGAAGGAAGCAATATTCAAACTTTAGTGGAGGATATATCCAATCATTACAATAGAATGTATCTCTTTATTTAATCCCTTTCTATCTACTCTAAATTACGTATCCAGAACTTCTATTTGGTTCCACATTAAAAATAAATTACTCGTTGTATCTTGGAAGTAGAACTGTTTATTTCCTGGATAGCACGGAGATCTACTCCAGAAATAGCATATTTCCGGAGCGTCGCTCGAATCAATTTTCCCTTACCCAAAGTTTTATCTCTTCTTTTATTTTTAACTATCATCTCCTGTTTGTTGATAAACTGTTCTTCTGAGTGTTTTCATTTCTTATAATTTTCAATAGGATTGTGAAATCATTTGTAAGTGATGGTTGTTCATCGTGTTGGACGAATCTTAATATATCTGAACCGTAGTACTGTATGCTATGCATGCTTTATTTTCATTTCAAGAAACAAACACATTGGCAAGGTAGAAAAAGATAGGGCTAGGCCAACCATAAAACTCCTAAAAACATCAATCTCAAAACAGGATTGGAAATAATATTGAGTTATTCCATTGTACCCATTGGTACTCATACAAGCATGAATTGAAAAGACTGTACCAAAACTCCTATAAAACATCCCCCGCTTGAACTGAAGTCTTATATATTTGAATAAGGAGAAGTCAAGAAGCTCCCTATCCTTCTCAAATTCAGTCATTAGTTACATGTTCCTCTAACGATACGATTGCTTCTATTCCATCCACACTTTTACTATCCATCAAAACAAAATGAGTTCGGTACAAGTGGCCTCCCCCAATTAAAGTTCACACTGTAAGTCGGGTAGTTACAAAAACTGCTTGTCCAAAATATGTCAAATTCATTAGCATTGGATGGCCTATCTTGATGCTTATCGAAATTCACTAGTGCTGTCATCAATAGCTCATTCTCTTTAACTCGATCTTTTCCCCGAGTATTTCCTGTTGCTTCCTCAACGCTCGAACCATGCTTCGAAGATTCATGTTTTCTCTAGCGGTTAGTGATGTTTTATACTTCAATACCACACAAGAGGGGGTGATTTGTGTGGTGCCTGATTTTCGCGTGCACTGGATTATCGAAGGACCTGGTACTTCTATGTGTTCCTTACACTACAGTTGCGGAATAAATAATGCAGAAAGTAAAGAACACAAAGATTTTTACGTGAAAAACACCCGGCTCAAAAGGTAAAAAAATCACGACCTACTACCCAGTAGAATTTTCTCCGAACACTTCACTACAACTCTGAGCCAACAACAAAGTTTACAAACTCTTGCAAACCTAAGGATTACCTCTAACCTTTGTAGCAACCAGCCACAGGTTGTTGTGATTGCTTCAAGTTAACTCTAACTTGAACAATACAACTAGAGTTTACAACCTCTTGCAAACC
The DNA here is from genome assembly GCA_000715115.1 of Nicotiana otophora. NCBI lineage: Eukaryota > Viridiplantae > Streptophyta > Magnoliopsida > Solanales > Solanaceae > Nicotiana > Nicotiana otophora. Next base: position 14,252 of record AWOL01S0034697.1, read on the forward strand.
GAAGTATTAATTCGTGCTTAACTTCAGGATCGCACTCTTAAATCTCGCACTTCTGGTTCGTGTAGCTTTAGGATCGCACTCTTAAATCTCACATGAATTGCTCACAAAATGCCTTGTTATTTTGCTCTTAATTCGTGCTTAACTTCAGTATGTGTGCATCACCTGTAAAAGAGAAGACAACTGATATATATAGAGTTAGTAAATAAAGATTAACTAGAAGTCTAATGCTTTACTCTTCCTTGGTGGAAGAGTTCTAGTTATCTTCAACTTCTAACTCTTTCCTTATCTTGGATAGAGTTCTCTTTAAGTAAGGAGTCATTCTCCTTATCAAATATTCAACCTTTTCGTTCAGGGATTATCAGAAATAACCACTTATACTTATCCATTTCACGTGCATTGCTTTTGCTTGATTCTGCCCATCACCTATGTACACTGTCAATGGACCTGGTTTATGCATGTGTTCCTTTGGCAATCATCAAAACCAAAACTGCTCAGGTCAACAAATTCCCCCTTTTTGATAATAACAAACTTAGTGCTTTTCATAAGCATGAAACCTGCTTCAACTCAGCTCAACATCAACACGATATTAGAATATTTTACCTTTTTAAAGTCACTTATCATCAAGGACCAGATTCATTAGGTTATAAATATCATAGTCCAAATTAAAAGCACAACCTAATTTCCCCTTTTGGCATCATCGAAAAGTTGCATAATAAAGGTAAGTAACCAGATTTTAGCAGATATCACTCATGGCCACTGGGGCTACTTCAAATGCAATTATGGATTCAATTTTCTATTTATCAATCTAAGGATATTAACCATCTAAGAAATATCAACAAACAATTAGAGCAAAAGCAGTGAATTTCATTGATTGATAAGATCCTACCACAAAGCATAAGAAGAAACAAAAACATAGAACCATGAACAAAAGACAAAGAAATCTCACTTGGGTCACTGGTTACAACTGGGCAAGGAAACATTTAGGATTGGGAAGGACCTGGTTCTTGGTTCTTATCTTGAAGCAGTTTCAGCATATCTTAAAGAATACCATAATTCTTCTCATTTTACTTTGCAAGCTCACACTTGAGATAGTCTCTCTTAGCCTCTACTTCATCCAACCTAGTCTTCAATCGTTAAATCTCAACATCTTTAACCATTTTCTTACACTATTTGAGCGTTCTTTATCCTTTTAGCAGACCTAGTTCTTTTAGACACAATTGAGCCCTCAGCCTCAACCTCTATTTCTCAAGAATTCTTTTGAGAAGTTTCTCTTTTTTGCACTAGGTGTGGGTATTTCCACATACTCATATTCATCTTCAAGAACCAGGTTCATCTCCTCAATATGGACTACTCCACTTTGCTTACCAGCCCTTGTTTCAAGCGACCTTCTTGGCATTCTCAACTAAGGCCTTTTTTACATAGGCCTCACTCTGCTACTTCTGTCTCCTTGTAGTTCTTCCTCTTATGGGAGGAATTGCTACAGGGATAGAAGGAGCACTCTTTCTCTTAGTGCCACCCATGCCCTTTCCTGTAGTCTTTCCAATTTTGTTCTTCTTCTTTTTGATTGTAACTATCCAACACCTTTTGCAATAGATCAGGACTCTTGTTTATTTTAGCAAGAGAAGGAACTTGTTCATGAAACTGTTTCCTTAACCTAACCAGCCCATCTGCTGCACTTCTATCACCAGAACCATCACCTATCTCCTGTGATTCTATCCCCATACTTTCATTCATAGTCTCCTCATTATCACTAATCTCATCACTTAATACAATCATTGCTCCAGCTTCTTCAGTCAAACCAACAAGAGTGGGTGAAGGAGATCTAGCCATTCTCACTTCTCCCTTTCCCCTCACATCTACTTCAACACCCTCACTCTTTTTTTCTTTTTCATTTTCACCACCAATTTTACAGATCCACCAGTTTCTACACCAGCAATCGAACCAACCAACACAAACCTATTTTCAAGACTCTTGGCAATTTTAGAAGCAATATCAGAAGTTTTTAACCTAGAGGTTACCTGTTCAGTTTCAGATGAAACTGGTTATTCCCTCTCAGTCACATACATGAAGGACTCATAAGGGTTCTTCTGCTTGATTGGCTTGTAGCACCTCACTCAATTTCTTAGCTTATTCTCTACTGGCCACGATATTGCGTATAATCATTTTGATATGCTTTTTCTTGGAGGTTTGGGTGGTTAAAAGTGTGGGTGAAGGTTCTTTGGGTGGTGAGGAAGTCATTTCATAGTTTTGGGGATTTTCATGGGTGTTTGCCATTTGATCAGTTCAAAAACTTGAGAGAAATAGAGAGAGTTTTGAAATTTTGGAGATTTTAATCTTTCAAAACAAATTTGAGATAAGATGGTAAGGTCAGATCAATTTAAAAAGGGAAAGCTTGAGTGTATAACGATACCTTTGTGAAGTCTAGAAGTCTAATTACATTGGAAGTTTCAGTTCATGATCCATATGAAGTTATTTCAAATTATACGGAGTGTAGAATACGTACCTTATAATCTCGATGAACCACGTTCTTCACTGAAAGTTCTCTTATGTAAGACTGATTGTTTTCAAGAAAAATAAGGATAATATCATTAGACATTTTAGCTTATGGAGCAATAGTATACTAATAAAAGCATGAGACTGAGCAATATCTAATCTAATTATTCACAAAATTCCCAAATTATCTAACCAGTCATTGAGTTAGAATCGATTGTTTTTAGGTGATCTTAATCATCCCTAATTCTAACATGTTCCTTTCAAAGTGATCCCTACTCAAAATTTTTGTGAAGATGTCAGCAATATCCTTATCAGTAACATAAAATTCCACAGTGATCAAAACCTCTCAAAATTATCCCTATAAAAACGATGCCCAACATCTATATGCTTAGTTCTTTTCTGATGGACTGGGTTCTGGTCATACTAATTGCACTAGTGTTATCACAAAAGATGGGGATACAACCTTTGAATACTATAGACAGAGGTCAGTGGTACCTTTTAGGTATCTCAAGATCCTCTTGACAACAGTCATGTGCGACTCCTTGGGATTTGCCAGAAATCTAGCATAAAGTCCTACACTGAAAATAATGTCATGTCTGCTAGCAGTAAGATATAACAAGGAGCCAATCATTCCCCTATACAAATTTTGATCAACAGATGAACCAGGTTCATCCACATCCAATTTTGTGGTTGTTACTATAAGAGTGTCAATTTCTTTGGAATCTTCTATTTTAAACTTTTTAAAGCAACTCTTTCACATACTTCTGCTAATGGACCATAGTTACATTTGAATTTTGTTTAATTTGTAAGCCTAAAAAGAAATTAATATCATCCATCATACTATTTTCAAATCCACTCCCCACTAGTTTAGACAATTCCTTACTTAACTTATCAGTAGTTACTCCAAAGATTATATCATCAACATATATCTAAACTACCAAGAGATCTTTACCTTTTTATTTCATGAACAAGGTATTGTCAATTTTACCTTTCTTGTATCCACGCCCAAGTAGAAATTTTGATAATCTTTAATTCCATGCTCTTGGAGCCTGCTTGAGCCCATAAAGTGCCTTCTCAAGCTTGCACACATGATCAGGACATTCCTTGCTTTCAAAGCCCAGAGGTTGCTTGACAAACACTTCTTCCTTTAGATAGCCATTGAGGAAGGCACTCTTGACATCCATCAGATGGTGAGTGAATTCCATATAAGCAGCAAAGTTTTTGAGGAGTCTAATTGCTTCCAATCATGCAACTGGAGCAAAGGTTTCATCATAGTCTATGCCATCCTCTTAACTATATCCTTGAACCACCAATCTTGCTTGTTCCTTGTAACTGTTCCATCTTCATCAAGTTTGTTTCTGAAGACCCATTTTGTGCCAATTACTGATTTGTCCTTAGGTCTTGGTACCAGATGCCAAACTTGACTTCTCCCAAATTGGTTTAGTTCATCTTGCATTTCATTCACCCAGTCTGCATCCTACAAAGCTTCAACAATATTTTTAGGTTCAATAAGAGATAGAAAAATATTAAAAGCACCAAGATTCTTCAACGAAGATCTGGTTTTGATTCCAGAGGTTAGATTAGTAATTATGTTCACAATGGGATTAGAGCTTTGATACTTGTAAGGTTTCACAACCAAATGGTTTCCCCTGGATGTTCCTTCAATGTTTTGTTGCTGAGGAATAGGTTCATGGACAGGTTCCCTCAAGATTTGAGGATCACTTCCTCTTTGTTCAATTCCCCCTGTCAAGTTCCCCTGGGTAGAAGGATCTGTTCCATCACTTGTTCCTACTTCTGGTGCAGCTTCAGTCTGGGCTGTGGTTTTAGTTGAGTTTTTCACCGGCCCAATTACTTCATCATCATGTTCCTGCCTCTCAGAAATAAAGATAGTTTCATCATAAATCACATGTACACTTTCTTCTACACACATAGTTCTTTTGTTATAAATCTTATAAGCTTTACTATGTGAAGAATATCCCAAGAATACTCCCTCATCACTTCTAGGATCAAACTTACCTAGGGAGTCTTTACCATTATTTTGCACAAAGCACTTGCATCCAAATGCCCTAAGATGAGATATGTTTGGTTTTATCCCTTTAAGTAACTCATAGGGAGTCTTCTCTACAAGAGGTCTAGTCATGCACCTATTTAGGACATAGCATGCAGTGTTTACAGCTTCTACCCAGAAGCTATGAGGCAATTTACTAGAAAGAAGCATAGTCCTAGCCATATATTTAAGTGTCCTATTCATTCTTTCAACTACTCAATTTTGTTGTGGAGTCCTAGGACCAGAGAAGTTATGATCTATGCCATGCTCATCACACAATTCAGTAAAATTAGCATTCGCAAATTTAGTACCGTGATCAGACCTTATTGATGCAAGCTGATTACCTAGTTATTTTTGAGTTTTTCTAAAAAATGAAGTGAATATGTCAAATGCTTCATGTTTAGATGTTAAAAACAGTGTCCAAGTAAACCTAGAGTAATCATCAACAAGTACCATAACGTATCTCTTACCATCTCTGCTTATTATCCTCAATACTCCATACAGATCCATATGGACCAGTTCTATTGACCTGGTAGTACTCACCATTTTCTTACTTTTGAAAGAAGATCTTACCTACTTCCCTCTTCCACAAGCCTCACAAACTATATCTTCCTTGGACTTAATGTTAGGTAGTCCTATCACCAAGTCCTTGGAAACTAGTTTGTTGAGCTGACTTAGACTACCATGTCCAAGTATCTTATGCCAAAGGAGGGGATCACTATCCAACAGACTTAAGCAAGTGAGTTCATTTTCTGAAAGTGTGGACAGATCTACAACATATATGTTGTTCACTCTTTTTCCCTACTAAACTATCTTGTCAGTGGTAAGATTAATCATAAAGCATTTGGTAGATGTGAATGCTACCATGTTACCTCTATCATACAATTTTGATACACTTATTAGGCTGGTTTCTGTCCATCTATCAAGTCAGACTTACCTACCTTTCCAACCCCAATGATCTCACCTTTTCCCCATTTCCAAAGGAGATATTACCTCATTTAAGGTCCTCAAGTAAAAGGAACTAGTTCTTGTTTTCTGTCATATGCTTTGAGCAGCCACTATCCATGTACCATATTTGGCTGCTCCCCTTCACTTGGACCTGCGAAATAAAATCAGGGGTTAGTCTTATGAACCCAAACTTGTTTGGTCCCTTTCTATAGTCAAAAGTATTAATCAAATTCCTTTTAGCCCAACTTGGTAGCCTATTTTTCCCTAGAACAAAATTTTCGTTCTTTTGATCTGCCTTTTCTTTCGCAGTGCAATCACTCTTGTAGAAACCAGTATTTCCACAGTGTGTGCAAATCTTATTCTCAGGGAGTGTTAGGTACTTATTTTTGGGATCCCATTCAGTTTTAAAGTTCCTAAAGCTAAGTCCCTTTTTTGCTTCTACTATGATGTTCTTGTAGCCATTAAAGTGCATTGGAGGACATGTTCCATTTACATGTTCTATCAAGCTCATGTTTAACCTTTGTTAAGTCATCTTTCAAAACTCTTACATTTTCTTCCCTTTTGTATAGCTCATCTTTAACCTTCCTTAAGTCATCCTCTAGGTTGAGTTGTATATCACTTGCTATCTCTTGTCATGTCCCTAACTTTAAATTTATATTTTCAAATCTAAGTTCTAAGACAGTTGTATCAAGTGCATGAACTTGGTTCTTCAAAGTAGTATTTTCCTTTTTAGTTATACAAACATTTATTTCCAGGTTTTTGCATTCTGCTTTTAAAAAGTTACACTCGTTTGAAAACTGTTCTTTTTCAGAACTTATATTCTTAGATTCATCAATTTAAGTTAGCAACAATTTTGATAGTCTATCGTTAGAAAGGAGTTTAATTTTATCCTTAAAATCCAGAAGACTTATCTCAGATTCTTCATCAGGTTCATCTTCAGATTCTCGAATTGCTATGAGAGTTCGTTCATTATTATCATTAGTGTCCTCATCTGAACTATCTTTCCAAGTAGCAACCACTGCTTTCGATGACCTTTTGTTGTGGTTCTTCTTGTCATAAACCTGTTCCTTCTTTTAAATTTCACCTTCTTCCACTAAACATCCCACATAGGACAGTTCTTGATCATGTGGTTCTTTTTACCACATTTGAAGCACCCATCAGTCATCGGCAAGTGATCTCTTCTCCTCTCCTTCCACAAAGAATAATAGTGATCATTGAATAGTGGTGGATTACTCTTTAGAGTTTCCAGGTAGTGGACTCATCTTGATCTTTTCCTAAGGTGTTAACCTCTTCAAGGATAACCTGCTCTGATACCAATTGATGTTTTATACTTCAATACCACACAAGAGGGGGGGGGGGTGATTTGTTTGGTGCCTGATTTTCGCGTGCACTGGATTATCGAAGGACCTGGTTCTTCTATGTGTTCCTTACACTACAGTTGCGGAATAAATAATGTAGAAAGTAAAGAACACAAGGATGTTTATGTGGAAAACACCGGGATCAAACGGTAAAAAAACCACGATCTACTATCCAGTAGGATTTTCTCCAAACACTTCGCTACAACTCTCAGCCAACAACAAAGTTTACAAACTCTTGCAAACCTAAGGATTACCTCTAACCCTTGTAGCAACCAGCCACAGGCTGTTGCGACTGCTTCAAGTTAACTCTATCTTGAACAATAAAACTATAGTTTACAACCTCTTTCAAACCTAAGGATTAACTCTAACCCTTATAGAAACACGCCACAGGCCGTTGCACCTACTTCAAGTTACCTCTAACTTGAAAGATACAACTCAGGTACCTAGTACAATTTGCTTTATAGAAAGCTGAAAGGTACAAATCAAAACGCCTACTACACTTTGAACTAGAAATAAAGAAAGTCACATAAAACTCTTTATGGAGGTGGTTCTTCAATCTGGTTCGTGTAGCTTCCGGATCGCACTCTTAAATTTACAAGAATTACTCACAAAATACCTTGCTATTTTGCTCTCAATTCGTGCTTAACTTCAGTATGTGTGTATCACCTGTAAAAGAGAAGACAACTGATATATATAGAGTTAGTAAGTGAAGATTAACTAGAAGTCTAATGCTTTACTCTTCCTTGGTGGAAGAGTTTTAGTTATCTTCAACTTCTAACTCTTTCCTTATCTTAGATAGAGTTTCCTTCAAGTAAGGAGTCCTGCTCCATATCAAATATGCAACCTTTTCGTTGAGGGATTATCGACAATAACTACTTATACTTATCCCTTTCACGTGGATGCCTTTTGCTTGATTATGCCCGTTAGTTGTGTACATTGTCCATGGACCTGGTTCATGCATGTGTTCCTTTGTCAATTATCAAAACAAAAACCGCTCAGGTTAACAGTTAGTATTGAAATACTAGATATAATATTTCAAAACTGAATATTTGGGGAGAGGTAGTTTCATTCGTCTTTTGTATTGTTCCACTGCAAATCTTTTGGAAATGATAAATATTCAGGGCCAGTATCAAGAAGATTGACAACTTCCGACATGGGGCAATCAACTCAAACATTCAAACAATTGACTCCCTTGTCATTAGACTCAATGAAGGCATTTTCTCTTAGTCTTCAAGCAAATGTTTTGTAAGAGGTCAAAGTTCTTGATAAAGAAGTCTAAAGAACTTGAGATATTTGGGCAGCTTCTTTGAAACTGGAAGTACTACTGCCCTCTATATGGTTAGGATAGAATAACGTCAAAGGCATATTACCAATGACATCATCAAGTTAAGAGAGCATAAAATTTCTAATTGGATAAGGACAGAAATAAGTCTTGAGGCAACCATCAATATCTCAGAATTGAAATGTGGATAGATTTCTGTGTGAATTTGCTCATGAATTTATTCATTCGAATTTGAGAATATATATATATTATTTACCCATAAAATAGTACAATTAAATTTGGTGCGTGGTTTATAGATAAGCGAACTGATTTGATCCCAAATTTGATAATGAAATAAGATTAAAAGTAAGACTTAGCAATTGAAATTGAAGAAGGTGACAAGCCTGACTCCGAGAGAAGTGTCTCTGAGGACAGAAATGAGAACAATGTAAAAGAGCAAATAAAGTTGTTTGATTGAGAGCGAAAATAAAATACAACATACATTTTGCAAATAATTTCCTGTCTTCCAATGGCGATTGAGCCTGCTATGTATAGCTTTACCTAGGGAAACAAGATACTAGGATCAAGCCCCACTTAAATGATAATAAAGGATCCATTGATGAATATGTAACGACAGACCATGAATGAAAATATTCTCTGTAATGTCTGCCCATTTAATCTTAGATAATGTTCTTCATTGACTGTTATTCGATGGCAAATATTTGATCTGTTCCCGTTGACCATGCTCCCTTCGGGGTTTATCCTATGTCAATTGCAGTTGTTCCTAGTACCGGTTGTTACTTGATTCGTCTTTTACCTGTCTTCGATTCCACGTGTCATGCTATCATTCGATCATTTATTATGAACTAATTTTACCCTATACACATAGTCCCCCTACTTTCCGTTGACATATCTTTGTTTCACCGAGCAGTTCGTGAAGATCCCTTTCTTGGCGAGAAACCTCTTGAAAAGTCTATGACGCTTGGAAGGATGCACGCCTTCTCACATTTAATACCCTAAACACGTGTTGCCCCACGATTCAGTAATATTTTCAATGATTTTAGATGTAATCATGATCACGATTTTTGTCATATATATCTTCACTTCTACTCATTACTTTACTTCTTTACTTCCAAAATCAGTTTTCATAAACATTTCTTCTTCACTGCACTTACTCTGCATTTGCTTAGAATATTTTCTATCTCCTTCAATGCCCTAGCAAAAAGTTTTACTGTATTTTTACTACCATGGCTTCTTGTACTGCATCCTCCAGAAATTCTGGCATTTTATTCGGTAGAGGCTCGAAGAGAAACACGGACCTTGATGCCGATTTTGAGCCTCCCACTATAAACACCATAATACCAAAACACCTTGGTATTGCTAACGACTTCCAAGAGAATGCCCCATCTGCATCCCCACGGACTTGGGTCATTAGTAGGTACCCAAATTGAACCATGCTTCTGAAACGGGCGAGGTAAACCTGTTATGAAGTCCATGTTTATCATCTCCCATTTCCAAACGGGAGTTTCTATACGCTAAGCCAAACTACCAGGCCTCTAGTGTCCGGCTTTCACCTACTGACAATTTGGAAACTTAGCCACAAAATCTGATACATTCTTTTTTATATCATTCCACCATTAGATCTCCTTAAGATTATGGTACATCTTCGTGGAACCCGGGTTGTTACGACCCGGTCAGTCTTTTTGAGATCTAGCATGTCATTCAGCAGTTTGAGATACTGTGCAGCTTCACTTCAGGTACTATGAATTTTACGAACGGTCGGAATTTAATTTGGGGAAGTTCCGAATTGATTTGGAAAGAAAATTCCAATTTCAGAAGCCTTAAGTTGGAGGAATTGATTAAATTGTGATTTTTGAGTAGACGACCTTGGAATCAGAATTTAAAGGTTCCAATAGGTTCGTATAATAATTTTGGACTTAGGCGTATGTCCGATGCGGGTTTTGGATGACCGGGGAGCGTTTGAGCACTTATTATGGAAGTTGACATTTTTGGAAGAATTTCCTAAATTTGGGTTGAAGTGCATTTTAGTGTTATTGATGTCCGTTTTGGATTCTGAGTCTGGTAATAGCTCCGTATGGTGATTCTAGTATTGGGAACGCGTCCGGATGTGAATTTGGACGTTCGTAGGTCATTTTTGGGATCATTTGTCGAAAGTTAGAAATTTGAAGGTTTTTGCGCAATTTGACCGGGAGTGGACAATTTGATATCAGGGTCGGATTCCGATTCCGAAAGTTGGAGTAGGTCCGTAATGTGGAATGTGACTTGTGTGCTAAATTTGAGGTCAATCGGACGTGATTTGATAGGTTTCGACATAGATTGTAGAAGTTTGAAGTTTCAAAGCTCATTAAGCTTGAATTGGGGTGCGATTCATGATTCTGATGTTGTTTGATATGATTTGAGGCTTTGAGAAGGTCTGTGTTATGTTATTGGACTGATTGGTGTGATTGGACGGGGTCCTGGGGGGCTCGACTTGGTTTCGAATGATTAACGGACCGATTTGTCGACTAAGGAAAATGCTAAGGTAGCTGGTATCTGGTGTAACCGAACCTGCGAGGTTTTGGCCTTAGGTGCGGAGTGGAAGAAGCGGCCAAGAGGGTCGCAGAAGCGGTTCTAGCTAGGGAAGGCTGGGACCGCAGATACTGTCGAGTTCCGCAGAAGCGGGACTGCACCTGCGCACGAAGAGCCGCAAAAGCGGAGGCGTAGAAGCGCTGCCAGGCTGATGATGCGGGAAATGTTGGGCTGAGCTTGAACCACACCTACGATGGAATTTCCGCTGGTGCGGAGCCGAAGAAGAGGCTATTGCACCATAGGTGCGAGGATCGCTGGGCAGTGAGGTTTTATAAAATGGGGTTTTGGCTCATTTTCACTTCATTTCATCAATGGTAGCCCATTTTGGAGCACTTTTAGAGTGGCATCTTCATCAACTATAATGGGGTAAGTGATTTCTTCACATTGTGAGTTAAATATATGGTTTTTACATGGATTCAAGTATAACAATTTTTAGAAATTTGAGATTTTGAAGAAAAACCTAGAAATTGATATTATTGGATTTTGATCACGAATTTGGGCATGCAATTGAGAATAAATTATATATTGGACTTCGTAGTGCCATGGGTACTGTTTTTCTTCGACAATTTTTGGAATTCGGGCACGTGGGCCTGAGGGTTGCTTTATCAATATTTCGAGTGGAATTGGAAGTTGTTATAAATTGATTAATTATGAATATTAGAGTATATTTTGATAGGGCTGC
>AWOL01S0034698.1:4969-30140 GCA_000715115.1 Nicotiana otophora
TATTTTTTGCGGGGTATAAGGTGGGTGGTGACTGAAAAAAAACTGAAATTTTAAAAAAAAAATCTTTTTGGAGAGAGGGTGTGGGATTAGGTAGGTGGGTGCGAGGGTGTGGGGTGGATGGGTGAGGGTAGGGAAGGTTGAGAAGGAATTTGGAAAAATATTTTTCCTTTTCTTTATAAAGAAAATATTTTCCTCCAATTAAAGAAAAATGAGTTCATAAGGAAAATATTTTTCAAAACATTTAAGCCAAACAAACATGAAAATACACGCATGTTGTCGGGAAAAAAAGGCATGCATGTTCGAGATTTTACATAATATCCCAAATAAATAAATTCTTGTACAAATTATTTTTTTGACTTTTTCAAATTCCATCGCATCGCATGTATCATAATTTACAAATGCAACTCAACACAATTTCATAAAATTAAACATGCAGTCAAATAATTATAATAACATTGTGCATCTAACGACTCAAATTTGAAGAGAAATTCAAGTTCCCAAAAATTGGTTCAAAGCAGTTTTTGGTGAAAATATTTCTTCCACTCATAAAATTTTAATTTTTTTCAAATAAATGTATGTCCAAACACAACTTTAACTTTCATAAATATTTTTTTAACATAACTTTAAAAACTCTTTTTTCAAGTTTTAACCAAATCTATATCCAAACGCTAGCTTATTTTCCTTTCTTCCTTATCACGATGTATAGGGTAAAATCAGTTCGTATTAAATACTCGAATAATAAAGTGACACGTGGAACCGAAGGTAGACGGAGAGCGAGGCAAGAAGAAACCAAGATCGGGGACAACAGCTTCAGTTGGCACCGGGAAGACCCCGAAGGGAATATTGCTAATGAAGACAAGCGAAAGTTTGCCACCCGATGACATTCAATGAAGAATATTCTTCAATATTAAGTACACATTCCGTTATAGAAAATTTTGGCATTCATGGACTGCCGTTACACATTCATCAATGCCGCCCATAATTGTCATTTAAGAGGGCTTGATCCTAGTACCTTGTTCCCTAAGTGCATCTATAAATAGAGATTTCAATAGCCATTATAAGGACACAAATTTTCTGACACACTTATGCTACATACTATTCAAAAACTCAATAATACTTTATTTCCTGTCTATTGATATTCTTATTACTGCCTTCGGAAGCTCTGCTCCCGGAACCAATTTATTCGCTGACTTATCTCGATTTCAATGTTAAGTCTTGCATTTTATTTAATTTGTTTATCATTTTGGGATCAAATCGATTCGCTTGTCTATAAACCACGTTATAATTTTAACTGTACCGTTTTACGTGTAAACAGTTTGGCACCCACTGTGGGGCTTAGACAGTTGCGTAATTGAGTTGACCCTTGCATCTATTGCTAATATGTTCAATTCTTTATTTTTTAGTGAAACATCATTAAAAAAAATGGCAGATAACGATGTCAACATCACGCGCAACGTTGAAGCTCAAGGAAATCAACCTCAACACGAAGATTCGATCATGTGATACCTACAACGAGGAGGATGTAGCCACGTCGGTCCATGGCAGGCAATATCTGCGACACATTCGGGAGGCAACTCCTGATGATGCTGAAGACGAGCACGTTGCGAAAACGGTGAGAATCCTAAGGGAACAAAAAAAGGTTATTATGGGCCATCTCTCACGACAAGATCAGGCCATGACAAAGCTGAGGCAAGCGTTGTTGGGTGCTTCCAACAACGCGAATGGAAGAGGTCCAGCTCCTCCCGATGCTCCCGCAAACCAAACAACTCAAAGTGTTGATAACAACACCCCGAGGGGTAAGGTCGGCTTTGACGGGGCCGAGGGGAACGACAGCGGATCTAGTAACAATAACAGGAATGGTCCCTTTCATACCGAACTCATGCGATTTATTAAGGAAATAAGCGCCCGAATGGATCAAATCTCGGGCGCGCCGCCAGTGATGAAATGACCGGACTCAAAGAAATACACCTAAATTTTGTTTAAATAGAGCGCAGCACCGGAGTTAATCTCGAAACGGTTCAAAATGGTAGGCGTGCCAAAATATGATGGGACTTCGGATCCTCAGGAGCAAATCACCACCTACACAACGACGGTGAAAGAAAACGACTTAGCTTCGCGCGAGATTGAGTTAGTATTGATGAAGAAGTTCGGGGAGACCCTCGCGAAGGGGGACCTGACATGTTATTCATTTCTACACGAGTAATCAATAGATTCATTCGAGATGCTCGGGGATTCCATTATCAAGGCCCATGCCGGGGCCAGGAAGGTACAAGCCTGAAAGACCGACATATTCAGAATTGTGCAAGGAGAGTCTGAATTGCCACGTGAGTTTGTGACTAGATTCCAAAAGGAAATTATGTTGTTACCGGTCGTGCTTGATGAATGGGAAGCTGAGGCATTTACCGAGTGGTTGAACCCGAGGAGCTCTGACGCTTCTCAAAAACTAAAAGAAAGTCTGCTCGAGTTTCAAGCAACAACATGGGCAGATGTCCACAACCTCTACAAATCAAAAATAAGAATAGAGGATGACTAGCTCAGTTTCCCGGTGTCAACCAAGGGTCAGGACCGAGAAAAGAATAAGGAAAAGTTAAAGGATGATTTCGATACAGATCGACGGTCTTCTAAAGGCAGGTTTTTGCCCTAAGAAAGGGCCGAAGGATGCGGCAGAGGTTTCCGATCGGTGAATAGGTTTTCTACCGACAGGAGAGTCGGTCGTGGCCAGAATAACAGATTATTGCAAGACAAAAGGACGTCAGGCTCCTGGGACTCCACCTACCCCAGACTGTCTGAGTACAATTTCAATGTCAGCATGGTGGAACTGGTATCGGCGATGAGAAACATTAAGGAAGCAAGGATCCCGAGGCCGATGAGATCTGATCCTAGTCAGAGGGATCATAATCTATGGTGTGAGTATCATGGGACTGACGGCCACCAGACTGGGGACTGCCAATATTTGTGCGATGAGGTTCTGACATTGCTAAAAACAGCCATCTCAAAGAGTTCTTAAGCGACCGGGCTAAAAATAACTACAGCCACAACAGGGATAACACGGAGCCCTCGAATACGGGAGAAGATCCTCCTCATCTAACAATCAATTTAATTTTCGGAGGGAACGAGATTAATGGTGTAACCTTTTCAGCAGCAAAAAAGACAAAGGTATTGGTGATCCATAGCAAAAGGCTCCGAAAAATCGCCGAGGATAATATCACCTTCACGGAAGAGGACGTCGATGGGCTCCTACTACCGCACAATGATGCCCAAGTAATTTCTCTTAATGTTTTAGATTTTCAAATTAAACGTGTTTTGGTGGACCCAAGGAGTTTAGCCAATATTATCCAATGGAGAGTGCTGGAACAAGCCAAGCTAACTGGAAGCATCATTCCAGCCACAAAGCTCCTCGCAGGTTCAACTTAGCAAGTGTGACAACCCGAAGGGAGATCCTGCTGCCCACAAATGCCAAATGGGTCATGAAGACGACCTTGTTTGAAGTAGTAGACTGCGACATGGGCTACAACATTATTGTCGAAAGACCATGGCTACACAAAATGAAAGTTGTGCCATCAACTTCTGAAATTCCCAATTCCAGACGGAATTAAATAAATAAGAGGAGATCAACCGGCGGCGAGGGAGATGAACGCGATCTCGGTTTCTAGTAGTAAAGGGAAGTAACATGCGGCATAGAAATTACAGGAACCGACGCTTATTCCCAATCCAAACGAAGTCGACAAAGAGGGGGACCCGTCAGAATACTATCAAGTGCCAAGATATTTCCAGGTACCAAAAGAAACGGATGCAACCAAATCCACAGCGGAAGAACTCGAATAAGTCGTACTGTTTGATAAATTCTTGGAGAGAAAATTCCACCTGGGGACATGACTAAACCCCGAGCTCAGGTCAGGATTTATAAAATTTCTTAAATTTAATGTTGATTGTTTTGTATGGTCGCATGCGGATATGACAGGTATCCCGCTAGAGGTAGTCGTGCACAAGTTAAGCCTGGATACCAACATCCCTCCAGTAAGGCAGAAGAAACGCCATATTGCCGATGTCAGAAATAGGTTTGTCAAAGAAGAGGTAACTCGATTGCTTGATAACGGTTCAATCCGGGAGGCAAGTTTCCTCTCGGGGACGATAAGGAAATCTTTGATTCGATAGAAAATTCCTATCGGGAAGTTAAGTTTGCTACCGAACAAAGGTTACACGATCGTTCATGAGTACAAACCACTAGAGGGTTGTTAGGTTTTCTTTCGCTCGATAGCATAGATTCCTAATGGGAATCAAGATATGTCGCCGAATGAAGGATTACCTAGCGATTCATTGGTGGGATCTTCAAAGACACAAGACTTCCAGTGTTCCAATTCATATTCTTTGCATTCGAACACTAGAGGAAATGATATGAGGACAAGGCAACACTAAATCCCATGTCAACCGGGAACAAAAATCTGGCAAGGCAACACTGAATGCCACATTAACCGGGAACAAAAATCTGGCAAGGCAACACTGAATGCCATGTCAACTGGGAACGAAAATCCTTCAAGGCAACACTGAGTGCCACACGTCATCGGGGTCGGGGACTGCACAGGCATCCCCGTAGAAACAAGTTGTACAAGATAGCCACAAGTCATGGCAACTTCTTTTCTACATAGCAAAATGCCTATGTAAATTATGAAAACAGAAGGAATGAAATGAAATCCCTTTGCTTTTATCTTGTTTCTTGTCTGAACGATGAGCTAATTTTGTCATTTGAAAGTTAAACAAGTACTTAAAATGTTAGTGTCGTAATGCGACAGCGAGGGAGATGAACACGATCTCGATTTTCAGTAGTAAAGGGAAGGAACATGCGTCATAGCAATTACAGGAACCGACGCCTGCTCTCAAGCCAAACGAAGTCGACAAAGGGGGGGACCGGACAGAATACTATCAAGTGCCAAGATATTTCTAGGTACCAAAATAAACGGACGTAACCAAATCCACAGCGTAAGAACTCGAATAAGTTACATTGTTCGAGAAGTTCTTGGAGAGAAAATTCCACTTGGGGACATGACTAAACCCCCAGCTCATGTCAGGATTTATAAAATTTCTTAAATTTAATGTTGATTGTTTTGCGTAGTCGCATGCAGATATGACAGGTATCTCGCTAGAGGTAGTCGTGCACAAGTTAAGCCTGGATACCAAGATCCCTCCAGTAAGGCAGAGGAAACGCCATATTGCCGAGGTTAGAAACAGGTTTGTCAAATAAGAGGTAACTCGATTGCTTGATATCGGTTCAATCCGGAAGGCAAAGTATCCCGAATGGCTAGCTAACATAGTAGTAGTTCCAAAAAGAATAATAAATTTCACATTGCATAGATTATAAGGATCTAAATAAGGTTTGCCCAAAAGACTCGTTCCCATTGCCAAACATTGATCAAATGATTGATGCGAATCGGGCATGAGTTGATAAGTTCCTCGATTCCTATTTTGGGTACAACCAATTCAAAATGAATCTGGAGGATTAGGAAAAGACTTCGTTCATAATGGATTTTGGCATATATTTTTATAATGTGATGCCCTTCGGGCTTAAGAACGCCGGAGCCACTTACCAGAGGCGTGTGAACAAAATGTTCGAAAATAAAATAGGGAAAACAATGGAAGTTTACATAGATGATATGTTGGTTAAGTCTTTAAATGCAGGTGATCATCTGAAGCACCTCCAAGAAACCTTTGATATCCTAAGGAAGCACAACATGAAGCTTAACCCCAAAAAGTGTGCATTCGGAGTTAGCTCATGTAAGTTCTTGGGTTTCCTAGTGTAACAAAAGGAGATCGAAGTCAATCCCGATAAATTTAAATCCATCAAGGACATTCTCGACCAACTATCAAATGTGAAAGAGGTTCAGAGGTTAACGGGAAGACTGGCCACTTTACGTAGGTTCATTTCCCGGTCTTCAGAAAAATGTCATCACTTCTTCTCACTTATGAAAATGAAGAACAACTTCGAATGGACTCCAGAATGCCATCAGGCCTTGAAAGATTTGAAAAGGTATTTATTCATCCCTCCATTACTATCAAAACCAGAGGAAGGAGAACAGTTGCTAATTTACTTGGTGGTCTCACAGGAAGCAGTAAGTGTCGTTTTAGTCCGTGCAAACGAAGGTACGCAATCTCATATCTATTATGTTAGTAAAATTTTAACGGAAGCGGAAACTCGCTACCCACACCTCAAAAATTTGCCTTAGCTCTCATAGTCGAACGCATAAAATATTAGGCCTTATTTTTAATGCCACTCGATAGTTGTGGTGACAACCTTTCCCCTGCGGAATATCCTTCACAAACCTGAACTGTCACGTCGACTGGCCAAATAGGCAGTCAAAATGAGTGAATTCTACATAGTATAAACCCAGGACTGCGATCAAAACATAAGTTTTGGCCGACTTTGTGGCCGGTTGCAATCCCGGATTGCTGCCTTTGGCCACCAAAGAAGCGATGATGGTGTCTAAAACGACATCAGGAGTCTGGACCTTGTTCATGGACGGAGCTTCCAAGGTAAAAGGGTCAGGGCTCGGGGTAGTACTAATTACTCCCTCGGGAGAAACCCTGAGGCAGGTCATAAGAACTGTTCCCTTAACTAACAATGAAGCCAAGTATGATACTTTGATTGCAGGACTTGAATTGGCCCGGGGACTAGATTTCTATTCGAGGTCATTGAAATCAAATATGATTCCCAACTGGTAGTGAATCAAGTATACGGGATCTTCGACAACAAAGAGGAACGCATGCAACAATATGTAGTGAAAGTCCATACTATGCTCGTACATTTCAGGGAATGGTCAATCACCCACATCCTGAGGGAAGAAAACGCAGAAGCAGGCGCACTGGCCAACCTGGGCTCGTCCATGGAAATGAACGGATCTGACTGACTCCGGTACGGTCGTACAGCTCATGCATTTAGTATTGAATATGGACAGTTATTATGAAGTAAATGCGACCAATTTGGTCTTAGACTGGAGAAATGAGACTATCGACTATCTTCAGCACTACAAACTACCAGAAGATCCCAAGGCATCCCAGGCACTCAGCACTAAACTAGCTCGTTACTGCTTCAGGGGAGTCCAGTTGTATAAAAAGTCTTTCCAAGGCCCGTTGGCCCGATGTTTAGAAGCCTTTGAGGCCAATTACGTCATGAGAGAAGTTCACAAAGGAATATATGAAAATCACTCGAGTGCGGACTCGTTAGTATTAAAGCTAATTAGGGCAGGATATTACTGGCCCCGGATGAAACAAGACGCTAAGGCAATTGTTCAGAAATGCGACAAGTGTCAACACCACGCGCCATTGGTGCATCATCCAATAGAACTATTGCATTCGATATTGTCGCCTTGGCCATTCATGAAATAGGGGATGGACATAGTCGGTCCGCTGCCACCGGCTATCAGTAAGGTAAGATTTTTTTTGATTGTAACTGACTACTTCTCTAAGTGGGTTAAAGCACGACCTTACCATAAAATCGGCGAGCGCGAAGCGGTCGATTTCATGTGGGAGAACATAATTTGTAGGTTCGGGATACCAAAGAAAATAGCATGCGACAACAGGCCACAATTTATAGGCTCAAAGGTCACAAAATTCCTTGAAGACTTGAAAATCAAAAGAATCACATCTTCGCTATGCCACCCGAGCGCAAACGGCCAAGAGGAACGACAAACAAAACGATTATTCAAAATCTCAAAAAGCAATTGGAAGTAGCCAAAGGAAAATGGCCCCAAGAGTTACCGGAAGTGCTATGGGCATACCGAATGACGGCCAAATCAAGTACGGGAGAGACACCTTTCTCTCTCGTATATGGAGTAGAGGCCCTGATCCCGGTGGAAGTGGGAGAACCTACCATGAGATACTTTCGGGCGTACGAAGAAGCAAACAACGAAGCATTGCTGGTTAGATTTGTGTTGCTCGATGATTGCATGGACTTGGCATACATAAGGATGGTGGCCCAGAAACAAAGAATGGAAAGATACTATAATCGAAGATCCAATCTCCGTTATTTCCAAGTGGGAGACTTGGTTTTAAGAAAAGTGACTCAAAACACCCGAGAGTTCAAAGCAAGAAATCTGGGCCGGACATGGGAAGGCCCCTATCGGGTTTCAGTTGTCACCGGGAAAGGATCATATGAATTGGTAAATCAAGATGGAGTAAAATTGTCGAGCAACTGGAATGTGACACACCTCAAAAGGTACTATTATTGATGGGCACCGTATATAGTGAAAGTATGTGCTACACTCTTTTTCCTTTCATCCAGTTTTTGTTCCAATTAGGTTTATCTGGCAAGATTTTTAACGAGGCAGCAACGGAAAGCATACTACAAAGAAAACTCCATCAGCAAAAATTAGACCTCTAAACAATAAGGCAGGGAAGAGATAATCCACTACAAGATAGTTAGATAGTCTTTGGCTCGATAGCAAAGTTCCTAACGGGAAACAAAGATTACTATAGGACCAAAAGATATCCCACCATTCACGAGTGTCCCTTCACTACAAGCCACTAGGGGTGGTTAGATAATCTTTGGCTCGGTAGCAAAGTTCCTAACGGGAAATGAAGCTTGCTATCAAACCAAAGATTATCCAATCATTCACTAGTGGAATATTCAAAGGAGCAAGACTTCTAGTGTTCTAATTCGCATTCTTCGCATTCGAACACTAGGGGGAATGATATGAGAATACGGTAACCAGACTGCCACATAAATCGAGACTACAAAATTTGGTAACAAAGATGTATCATCGGGATCGGGGACTGCCCCGTAGAAATAAGTTGTATAAATTAGCCAGAAGCAATGGCAATTTCTTTTTAACACAACAAATGCTTATGTACTTTTGAAAATGGAAGGAATAAAGTAAAGTTCTTTTATTTTTATCTTGTTTCTTGTCCAAACGATGAATTAATTTTGTCATTTGAAAGTTAATCAAGTACTTCAAATACTAGTGTCGGAATGAACATGAGATGTTCCCTTCAAAGCACCATAAACATAAGAGGGCCCTCTCTTATGAAACCCTCACGGTAAAGGGTTGGTTCCAGAAGAGTTTATGCCCGGAACCCAAATGCTATCGGGGACAAATGCACCCCAAGTCTTGCATAATTCGACACAAAAAAATAAACTTTGCGCAATAATTAAACAAAAAGCGTTTTTATATAACAAACATGCCAAGCAACACAAGTAAAACGTTATGAGAAGAAAATAACACAAGAAAAAGAAAGGAAAAAACTAATCTACTGCGTCCCCAGAACTTGGGGGAAGAGAAGCATCTGCGCCCTCAGGAGAAGTAGGTGGATTTGCTGCTAACTCGAGGTCTTGGCCTTCATCATCATCCCCTTCAAGTTACTCCTCAGTGCCCGAGAACTCGAAACCGGAACCAGAAGACTCAGTTGCATCGGGTCGAACCGGAAGGCACCTCCGGACGATTGATTCCAGTTCATGGGCCTTGGCGACCTCGGCATCAAAGTCAATGACCCCGCTTTGGCTTCTTCTAAGGTTTTTCTCCTCATTGAATCTTCCATAACCCTAGATCGCTTTCATAACATTGATAACATAAAAATCTGCTCTTCATCTGTTCAAAGTTTACAAAAATAACGTTTTTACATGTATTTATACCAAGTAGGGTCGGGCCCCAGACGAAAACACCCTCTCCCACGCGAAAAAGGACTCTGGCTCTGTAAAATTTGCACAAGCACACCGCATGGCACGTCACCATATGCGGCACGCTTGTGCAAATTTTACAGAGCCAGAGTCCTATTTCGCACGGGAGAAGGTGTTTTCGTCTGGGTCCGACCCTACTTGGTATAAATACATGTAAAAATATTATTTTTGTAAACCTTGACAGACTTTTGACCTAGGGAGAGCACAGAGACACCGTGGAGGCCGGGTTTCATCTTTTCTTCCACAAAACTTAGTATTTTTTATGTTTCTTTGTATAATTTATTGTTTGGTTACCGTGTCTATGTGGAGCTAAAACTTCACGTTCTAGGGTTGTGGTTCTTTCATGACTGTTGTTATTCGAATATTGATTTTGATTTCTTGATTTATCGTATTGGTTTATTTATTCAATCTTGTGCTTAATTATTTGATTGCTTGATCACCAATTGAATACTATCTACGAATCTAGAGTTGAACTCGAAAGTGAAAATTCTAGATTGCATATAGGATTGAGTAGAGCAAGTTCTTGAGCCCGGGCATCGGGGAATGGATTTACGGTTAGGATAGAAATACCTAATTGCCTTGCTTGGTTGATTTATAGGAATTATAAATGCGTTTTGTTAGTTCTAATTCCATACACATATAAGCTTTAGGTTAGCTTAAATAGGCGAGTAAGAACTCGACAGATTCTTATGAGCAATATTAACCCTGTCAACCAATAAACTAGATAAATTAATTAGTCAATTCATTTGAAGAATACAATATGATTTTTAGATATCCCATAACCCTAGATCGCTTTCATAACATTGATAACATAAAAGTCTGCTCTTCCTCTGTTCAAAATTCACTATTAGTTTTTTCTTTATTTTAATCAGTTAGAATCAAATACTTCTAGGTTAATCCTTGTTTAGATAATTAGGAAAGTCTAATTTAGTTAATAGTTAATCACAAGTCCTCGTAGATTCGACACTCTACCTTATTACTTTATTACTTGACGGCTGTGTATACTTGCGTGAGCGCTTAGCCGCAACAAGTTTTTGGCACTGTTGCTGGAGACTTAGAAATTAGCTATTTTTCTAGATTAGACATTGTTTCTATTCTTTCTTTAGTTTAGCTAGTATATTTTATTTATTTTAGCATGGCATCTTGGAATAAAAATTATTCGAATGATGGCTATTCTTATTTTGATGATCCTTGTCCATATTGTGGAGGACCCCTCTGGTGAAAAAATTGTCAAAATATTTCATGAGCGAGTTGTGCGCACAATCTCAATCCTTTGAGTGAAATATTTGTAATATGTGTGGTGGTCAAGATAGCCATTGGGATGGTTGTCCTAATTCTTTTCATCCTTATCTGAGTCCTTATTATGATCTTTCTAACAGTGTTTGTGAGTTTTATAGGGGCAATGAAGTGCATGATATGGAACGTGATGCATATATTAGGGATATTCTGAGGCAAGTAGCAGAACAACAGGATGAACTCAAAAAAGATATGAAAAGAATGAGGGCAGCAATCACAAGAATGAAGGCTAATATGGAAGAATTGAATGAAGAGAGCAAGTTCCAAGAAAGGAAAATTTTGAAAAAATGGAGATTTTGAGCCAAACATGGCTAGCGGAACAAGTTAAAAAGTTAGAAATATACGAGGCTCAACGTGAGGAAATTATTGATGGGACAAGACCTTTATAGAAGGAAGAGCTGAACTAGGACAAGAGATTGAAAATTTTGGCACTACTATTCACGACTTGGGAGCTAAATTGATTGCAAAGGTTGATGCGTCTAACGTCCAACAAAATAGTTCTGAGTTGTGTGAAGCTGAAAATGAGCTTATACGCCAAATTGAGGAGCTAAAGTGGAGAGTAAATCATTTAGCCATACTTGTATTGATGATGTCCATGTTAAGGAAAGCACTCTAGAGTCATGTGAGGAAGTAGATAATACTATATGTAAGGACTCTAGTGTGTGTGCATATAAAGGTGTAAAGAGTAATACAATTCTAGAGTTAGGGCGCATTGGTCCTCATTCCATTCATTTTTCAACATTGTGTTTCGATAATGACATGGAAATCGAGTCATCTAAGCCTTTGGAGGAGCCAATGGATGAGGAATGGGGTACTTACATTCTTGAATTCGTAGTGCCGGAGAGACGGAATTACATACTTCATTCGAAGGCCAAGAAGTGTAAAACGCGATATTGGTTGCTTGGCCCAATTAAATTTGTCTCATCGCCCCGAGAGCATAATAGAAAGATTTAAGCCAAATTAGGGACGCAATTCATAAGTTCGAGGTGGAGGCAAAAAGTAGTTCACGTCCTGTCACGACGTTAAATTAGGCGCTTGTTGGGAAGCAACCCAACTTTACTGCTTTCTTTTATTTTTATTTATTTTTGGTTTATTTTATTTTTCTATTATATTTGTAGTGTTGTTTTATGTCGTAGGATTATAAGTATAGGAAGCAAGGCCATACAATGCGCAAAAGCGAGCTAGATGGTGAGAACTAAGTGTGGGGTGACCACACAAAGGACCATGCTGGGGGAAGTCTGAGTACCCGTGAGCCGCGATTGCTTAGGTCTTTGGCCTTTCAGGGAGTTTTTTGTTCACCCTTGTTATTTTTGAGATATTTGTGCATTGGGGACATTACATTCTTTTAAGTGTGGGGTGAAAGATTCTCTGTGCTTATTATTATATTAGTATATTATTAGTTTCTTATCTTTTTATTATTAGCTAGCTTCTTATTTTTATTTACAGAGTTAGTAGAATTAATGGTGTAGTATAGTAGTAGTAGTTTTAGTAGCTTAATAAAAAAAAATAGAAAAATTGGACTTTTCTCGACGATAGATTTCGTAGAAAGTTTTCTTGAGGGATTTAAGTCTAAAGAAAAAGGACAAAAAGATTTTCTTTGCAGGTAGTGTAGTAATTCTCCCTTGGTATTTATTTATGCCGCGGTTCTTTTTCAAAGGTTTTGTTTGAACCGGGTATAGTTGGTTTTTATTTTGTTAGAAGTAGGAAACCTTGTGCTATGTTTTGAATTGAAGCAATATCTCTTGACTTTGTTATGCCTTGAGAATAGTGAGTACTTTAGTTGTGACGCTTAGGCTCAATTTTTGACTCTTGTACAAGTACCTTAATTGTATGATCTTAACTTTGCTTAACTGCTTTGACTAGAGTGTCCTGATGAGTCCAATCCTGAGTGAGTTATGTGCCATGTGTGTGTGAGGTTTGTGTATAATTCTGTGCATTAAATTTGATATCTAGAACTTGCCCTGCGTGTTTGCAAAGCGAAATAGTAGTTTTGTTCAGTCTTGGAAGTGATATAGGCATTTCTTTGTTGAACCAGTTATATGTTTTACCCGCCTAATTGTTATGTATCATAGTTAACCCATTTGAGCATATAATCCTGTTTCTTTGGCAAACACATTACAAGTCTTTCCCATTTGTTTGAATTGACCATCTATTTGAACCTTTTCACCTCTCATGAGCACTTGAATTGTTATGAACTTTGTAAAATTTAAAGTGGATATTGATTTGGCTTTTGAGTTGAACTAATAAAATAAGGAGAAAGGTGCACTGTTTTGAAAAAGTAAGAGCCATTTGAATTGAAAAAGAAAGAAAAAAATAGTTCTATTGTAGTGCAAATATTCCTCGATAAGTGGTGACTCTTGATGTAGTTGTGCTTAAAGAAGTAGAGAGTTAATGTATATTAATATGAAGGTGGATTTATGGTTTGACATAAGTGTGGGGTTTTAAATATTGAAGTGTATGTATTAAAGTGCTTAGGGAGGTATAGTCACTATTATATTTAAATGTATCCTACCCGTCTCGCAGCCTACATCACAACCAATTAAAGTCCTACTTGATCCTAGACTGGCTGAGCTCGATTAGTAGAGTAGTACATTACGGGCAAGCCTATGGTATGTCTTTTATGGCATATGAATGTTATTTCTGAGAGTGAGTGAATTATTTCTATCTTGAGTTCCAAATTGTTCTTAAATTGTATTGTGTGTAGAACTACTCTCTTTTATTATGTGAGAGCACTTGATTCATGAAGGAAAGGTAATGTCATTGACCTCTATGTTAGAGTAAGTGAGTGAGTTGTGAATAATGCATGTACTTGTGAGTCAAATCTTGAGGTGAAGAGGTTACACTTTAGTGCTTAGTCTATTCTAAATATTCTTGGTGTGATGAGTTAAGAGAATTGTTTAAAAAGGTCGTGTCTATATAAAGTGTAGTTTGATTGCTCGAGGACAAGCAATGGTTTAAGTGTGGGGTATTGATGATAGGCTATAATTACGTATTTTAGTCGTTTATTACACTCTAATTTACTGTACTTTAATTGAGTTTGAGCTTTAGAATCCGTTTGGATGGGCTTATTTTAAGTAACTTTTAAGCCAAAATAGCTTTTAAGCCATAAGTTAGGAATTCTAACTTTTGGCTTTTGTCTTTTGGCTTGTTTTTGTCATTTTAACTTAAAAACAAGTGCTTAAAAATACTTTTTTACTCTATCCAAACACAACAAAATGGCTTAAAAGTTATTTTGGCTTAAAAGCACTTAAAATAAGCCAATCCAAACAGTCTCTTAATCGCTAGTGTTTTGCACTAAATGTGTGTTTTATGCCTTGTAGGAGTGATTTCGATCTATGTAGATGTTATGGAATGAATTCAAATTATTCTGGAGCTTTGAAGTCTGAGTAAAAGTCCAAGGATTAAGTTGGGATCGTGTTCGGGGATCAACGGATGATAGTGCAATTTAAGAACGAAACGAAGAATCGAGCACGCATACTGAGTATTGTCCAGATAAATGCACATAACTTTTTGCTCAACAATCCGTTTGGGCTTCACAATATATCGTTGGAAAGATATTTAAAATAGCTATAACTTTTATGTTTTACATTTTTCCAAATTTCCACAGCCGCGCCGCGTGGGTCGCCATGTAGTGCGCCGCGGCTGTGTAAATTGTTGCTGCCCTCAAATTGCATGGTCTCTGAAGTTCCCTACAAGCACACCGCTTGGCGCGTCGCCCCATGCGGTGCGCCTGTGCAAATTTTACAGAGCCAGAGTCCTATTTCGCGCGGGAGAAGATGTTTTCGTCTGGACCCGATCCTACTTGGTATAAATACATATAAAAACGTTATTTTTGCAAACTTTGAACAGAGGAAGAGCATATTTTTATGTTATCAATGTTATGAAAGAGATCTAAGGTTATGGGCTATCTAACAATCATATTGTATTCTTCAAATAAATTGACTAATTAATTTATCTAGTTTATTGGTTGACAGGGTTAATAGTGCTCATAAGAATCTGTCGAGTTCTTACTCGCATATTCAAGCTAACCTAACGCATATATGTCTATGAAATTAGAACTAACAAAAATGCATTTATAATTCCTGTAAATCAACCAAGTAAGGTAATTAGGTATATGTCTATCCTAACCGCGAATCCATTCCCCGATGCCCAGGCTCAAGAACTTGCTCTACTTAATCCTATATGCAATCTAGAATTCCCACTTTCGAGTTCAACTCTAGATTCGTAGATAGTATTCAATTTGTGATCAAGCAATCAAATAATTAAGAACAAGATTGAATAAATAAACCAATATGATAAATCAAGAAATCAAAATCAATATTCGAATAACAACAGTCATGAAAGAACCACAACCCTAGAACGTGAAGTTTTAGCTCCACATAGACATGGTATCCAAACAACAAATCATACAAAGAAACATAAAAAATACTAAGTTTGGTGGAAGAAAAGATGAAACCCGGCCTCCACGGCGGCTCTGTGCTCTCCCTAGGTCAATAGTCTGTCAACGTTTACAAAAATAACATTTTTACATGTATTTATACCAAGTAGGGTCGGGCCTAGACGAAAACACCTTCTCCCGCACAAAATAGGACTCTGGCTCTGTAAAATTTGCACAGGCGTGCCGCATGGGGCGACGCGCCACGCGGTGTGCTTGTGGGAAACTTCAAAGAGCATGCAATTTGAGGGCAACAACAATTTATGCAGCCACGGCGCGCTACGCGGCACCCCACGTAGCGCGGCTATAGAAATTTGGAAAAATATGAATCATGCAAGTTATAGCGCTTTTAAATATCTTTCCAACGATATATTGTGGAACCCAAACGGATTTTTGAGCGAAAAGTTATGTGCATTTTACTGGACAATGCTCAGTATGCCTGCTCGATTCTTCGTTTCATTCTTAAAGTGCACTATCATCCGTTGATTCTCGAACACGATCTCAACTTAATCCTTGGACTTTTACTCAGACTTCAAAGCTCTTGAATAGCTTGAATTTATTCTATAATATCTACATAGATCGGAATCACTCCTACAAGGCATAAAACACACATTTAGTGCAAAATACTAGCGATTAAAGCTCAAACTCAATTAAAGTGCAGTAAATTAGAGTGTAATAAGCAACTAAAATACGTAATTATAGCCTATAATCACCCCCGCTTTGGCCTCTTTCAAGGTTTTTCTCCTCATGCTATACATTGAATATGTTTTCTCAACAATGAGGGAAACCGCTGGGCACTGGAGCTCTGACTTAAGATAAACCACCTCGGTCAAAAGGCTATTCCTGTCGGACTTTGAGGCACTAAGGCTGAGATCAAAGTCACGGATACTAGTTATATGAACCTTATTGTGTTTCATGACCCTCTTATACTTCTCTTCCATCTGGTCACGCTTCTCCTCAAAAGCAATAGCCTCTTCAACTTTAGAGTTCAAGGCTACCTACAAATTATTCAATCTCTCAGTAGAGGCAGCCTTGGGCTCGGCAGCAGCAAGGACAGTATTTTGGACCTCGGACCATTTAGCCTTGGCTTATTGAAATCGTATATTTAACTGGGAGACTTCTTGGCTAAGGGCCATCACTTCTTGCTCGCTCTACTGCAACTAAGCCTCCAACTCACCGACTTCGGCAGCTTGTGCTTCCATTGCTGGGAGGCGAGCAATAATTTAGTTCCGCTCGGCCAACATTAGATCCCGCTCGGATGTAAGTCTTTATTTATCGAGGATCAACTTCTGAAGGCCCTCGGAAGCAAGGAAGTTAGCCTGCAAAATCAAAAACTCAAATCAGAAATCATGTCATAACAAGTCAAAAGTAAACAAAGGAACAAATATCATATCGTTGCTGCATTGTGCATGTCATTATTTATCATACACTCTCCTGAGAGAGTGTGTGTATTTTCTTCTTATATTTCTCTAAAGCTTGCCGCTTCAGGTAATTGGTGAGTTCCACCGGCCGGGACAGCAGATAATACACGGTAGAAACCAAGAGAGAGACGTTCCTCCTCCTCTAGGGATCTGCAGAGGGGCGCGAATAGTTGTGCCCCAAATTCCCATGGTCTGGGGACTGGGGAGGAGGGACATCCTCCTCTCGAGTGTCTGCGGCCAGTGGGGGTGATGTAGCAGTTGTTGGTGATGAAGGTATGACTAGCGTAGAAGGAGATGAAGCTGATGGTGTTGTGGGTTAAGAAGGAGCTGCACCAAAAGTAGTGCTGGTTGTTGGTTGCTCATCAACCGAAGATGGAAGAGGCCCGGTACTCAGCCTCACAGTACCGGGAGCAGCAAATGGGACTCGAAAGCGAGAATTGGTATTCTTTACTAAGTCACACTCTCCCCAGAGCGCTTGGACGTCATCCTCGGTTGGCGTTACAAGCTCTTCAGATTGAGTATTATGTTGAGCTGATGAAGATCGTTGTCTCCTATGTAGGGAAGCCTCTTCATCACTGGCTTCCCCATCATCATCAACCACTACAGTAGTTGTGGATAGCTCGGACGCGACGTTCTTCACCCTTCTATTTTTGCCCTCAGCCGAAGAAGAACATCACCATTTTGGTTGTTTGTTCTCCGACCGGGGACTCCGAGAGGAAGCACCTGCATCGAAAGAGGGTCTGATGGTGCCTATTCGGGTGAAGGCCTCTTTCTGCAACCTCGCAGCCTCTGCGGGATCAGCCAGAACGTCCTCCTCAGGGACATTAACAGAGCCTTGCGGAAGACCTGAATTCAATAAAAAAAGAAATTAACCAATTTTCTTATACATGAGGTAAAAACAAGATTAGTTACGAGAATCAAGTTACCATGATTTTTGTCCTTCCACCCGTATTTGATGTCCAGTTCTTTCCACCGGCAGGTATCGGGCGTGGTAATATCCAAAATCTTCTGGACCCACTGGTCCAAGCCTTCAACCCTTGGTGGTGTCCACTGAGTTGCTGAAATAATAAAAGGAGAAGGATCAGTAACATCATGAAACAACCTTTCATCAGAGAAAAGACAGACGTTGAACTTACATGTACGAGTCCATGACTTAAGGAAAGATAGAGTTGTGGCCGGGGTGATATCCCTGGTGGAAACTACAACGAACCGCTCCATCCTTCCACGGTCATTGTCATCATCCATGCTGGTGAGCAAAGTATGGTGGCACGTTTGCTAAAATTTATTACCCCTCCCCCCCTCCACCCACGAAAACTTTTGGGGGAGTAAAGGTTCATCATACGAGCCAAGGAGAGCTCTTCCCCCGTCTCCTGGCATAGCCGCCGTAGACAGGCTATTGTTCGCCACACAGAGAGGCTCACCTATGCCAAGAAGACTTGATACCAGTAGCAGAACTCCAAGATTACGGGGTCAAGTCCCCCGCTCAATGAGAATGGGCCCAAAGTGAAGGGGTACGTGTAAACGTACGTAAACCCCTTCTTCGGGGAGGTTACTCGCTCCGCCAGATCGGGAGTGATGATGTTCAGATCATGGCAACCACAATCCTCCTTCACGGCAGGAATGCTAGAAGGACGGATGGAAGAGGAGTACACGCCAACAGCCCATGTACGAGAGTTGGTAGAAGAAAACTTCTCTTCAAAATCCTTGGTTGTACTACGCCTTCTAGGAATGATGGTGCTCACCGTAGGAGAAACGTATTTTTTTTATTTTTTAGAGAGCTTGAGTTCTTGGAGGAGAAGGCCATGATTAGCAGAAGATAATAAGAGTTCTTTGAAAAAGAAGATTAAAAGCAAGAAAGAGTTTACTGTAAAAAAGTTGAGAGTGTTTTGAAAAACTGTGAAGTGTAAAAGAAGAAGAATGAGGCATCTAAGTAAAGGAATAGGCGGCTAAAATCGTGGTCATGATTATCTCGAGAACCGGCGAAAGTATTGTTAAATCGTGGAGTGATGCGTGTTCGGGGCATTAAATGCGGAGAGACGTGTGTCTAATCAAGCTTCAAAAACTTTTCAGAGGGGATCAGAAAATTTTCCACCAAGAAAGGTATCTTCACCAACTTTTCGATGATACAAAAATGTGCCACCGGAAAGCTGGGGGACTATCTGTATAGGGTAAAATCGGTTCGTATTAAATACTCGAATAATAAAGTGATACGTGAAACCGGAGGTAGGCGAAAAGCAAGGCAAGAAGAAACCAAGACCGGGGACACCAACTTCGGTTAGCAGCGGGAAGACCCCGAAGAAAATATTACTAATGAAGACAAACGAACGTTTGCCACCCGATGACATTCAATGAAGAATATTCTTCAATATTAAATACACAATCCGTTATAGAGAATTTTGGCGTTCATGGGGCTTGATCCTTGGACCTTTTTCTCTAAGTGCAGCTATAAATAGTGATTTCAACAGCCAGGACATGAATTTTCTAAAAAACTTATGCTAAAGTTGGTTTTGAAGATTTCTCCAACACCCTCTTATCCCAAAGTTGGAGTAATCTCTTTAGGAAAAGGGACAAATTTGTTCATATATTATTCAAAATTGTTTAGTTTTGCTTTTCTTTCAAATTTTTGGTCTAATTTTACTGTGTTGTTAGGAAAAAGTATTATGTTTGCCTTTGACCCCAAATGAAACTCCAACTTGAGGGTTATACTATAATCAAAAGTTGAGTAGTAAATTTGAATCTTTTATTCTCGAAGAATTTGGACACATAGTTCATTTTGTTTATGCTAGAGCGCTGTTAATAACAATAGCAAATACGAGATAATCAGTTATTATGACCAACAAGAGTATATGACAAGAGTATGAACAGATGAAACGTTTGACGAAAGGCAAATTGAACACTTTTCAATACCACATAGCAAGTTTAGACCTTTATCTTTTTATTACTCTATGTTTTTCCGTCTGATATTCGGATAACATCCCTAATCAGTACCTCAAAATGAGCATAATAGCTGATTGGTTTGGGCAGATATGGAGTAAATATATATTCTTAGGTGTTCCAAAATATAAAAATAAAAAGTTGTGGTATATAATTTATATATTTCATTATTTCCCCTTAAAGAAATGTATTACGAAGGAAAGAGGAAATTTTCTCCAAAAGTCAAATTATAATACATTTTTGCATCTTTAGAATATTGTATGTTATTTAGTTTAGGGGCGGAGCTACAGCAGTGGGTGCGGGTTCGGGCGAACTCAATTACTTTTTCCGGAACCATGTATTTGTATTGAAATATTTATTAAATATATATAAATATATACTGCCGAACCCAATAACAAAAGGGGTCTTGGTTCAATTGTAAGGATTGTGGGTTTGTTAGGAAAGACGGGAGTTCGATTCCCTCTGATTTATTTTAAAATTTAGAACCCACACACATCAAATCTTAACTCCGCCTCTGATTTAATTGTACCTTAACTTCATACGCCATCTTGTAATTTGGTTATATTTTTATTAATTTGAAAATACCTAACTATATTGGTCTAGTACCTGAAATTCATTTTCCAGCATAGAAAAATATTTCATAAAAAGGGGCTAAAAACTTTGGTCAACCTAATAAAAATAAACAAAGTCCAAGGTCGCT
This sequence comes from Nicotiana otophora, assembly GCA_000715115.1. Lineage (NCBI taxonomy): Eukaryota > Viridiplantae > Streptophyta > Magnoliopsida > Solanales > Solanaceae > Nicotiana > Nicotiana otophora. Next base: position 25,420 of record AWOL01S0034698.1, read on the forward strand.
AGTAAGTTCAAAATATCATGAAGAGTATGGTCAACAGTGGAAGGCCGTAGGAAAAATGTACATGCTTTATTTTAATGCTTTGAAATCCCCATAATTTACAAGAAAATTTAAATAAATCGAAAATAAATTTGATATTAGTCAACTACTCCGCTTGTTTTTGGCCAAACTCAAATATCTTAATGTCAAAACAAGTTAATAATCTATGTTATTGTTANTTAGCCCACATAATTTACAAGAAAATTTAAATAAATCGAAAATAAATTTGATATTAGTCAACTACTCCTCTTGTTTTTGGCCAAACTCAAATATCTTAATGTCAAAACAAGTTAATAATCTATGTTATTGTTAGCTGGTACTTGACCAAATACACTTCCTCTTATTTCCCCTCTTTAGTTATCTTCTTCTTATAATTTTCTTTCATAATGATTGAAAATTTAATTTTTGAAAAGGTGAAATGATAAGTATTTCTTCGAATTTCTTTGGTAATTTGTCAGTGTAGTTCTCTTCTTGACGATCGATTTGATCAATGTTGGTCCCCAGTAAGTTGTTCAGCAACTTGTTATAGAAAATTATTCGCTATAATTCATGAGCGGAACTAGGATTTGAAACTTATGCTTGCGTAAGAACTCGAGGGTCCTAGAATTTCACCGCTATGCTTGTGTCATAAGATTTTACCCATAGAAAATACGTAATATATAAGCACAAATTACTCCAATAATCATGCAACCATATCAAAACACAATATACTTTAAAATAAGCATTATTAGCCAATTATAAATCAACTTCTAAAATAATTGGATGTTTATGAATTTTATCTATGAAGTAAATTTTAAAACGCATAAAAAGTACTACTAAATTTTTCTGCACCCGACAATTTAATTAAGTAAATTTGAATCTACAGATGTATATTCATTTATATTTAATCGAATGATGTACTACTTGAAATAAGAATCTTTTTTGAATTTTATAAAAATTCTTATTATTTTTTTAACCCAAAAAAAAAATGAAATTTTTATATGTTTCAAATAGAGCTACGGTAGAGATTCTTTTACTTTATTTTAATTATATGTGGACCGTAATACAAATGTAGATAAATTTGTTGGAAAATAAATGAGCAGTTTTCTTTTAACAAAAATGTGTAGGCTAAGTTACTAAATATTTTTTCCTGAAATGCTGGATGGAACTTTTTTAAACTATTGTTTATATTTTGACTTTATTAAGAAACGTTTTGCAAAAATAGACTCGCACCAGATTTGACAAAACTTTTATTATCGGGGTCAAAACACCAATAGTGACATAAAAGTATCCAATTTGCATCATTCTCTCATATTTTCCTAAGCAGAAAACTACGACTTGGGCTTGTTCGGCTAAATATACAAACTGGATATTGGGCTCAGGCTACCAAAGTCTGGCCGCAAAATTCATTTAGGAATTTTTACCTTCCTATACACTATTTGAAACTTTATTATCAAAAATATCCACGTTTAGTTAATTACCCGACCTAAATAAGTTTTATTTACAAAATATATACATTCCACTTTAAAAGGCTCTCAATCCATTATTAGTACCTTCAATTAAGGGATTTAGTTATATTATTTTCTTTTTTTCTCTCCTCTTTCCCCTTCTCTCCGGATCTTCCACCCTTGTAGCAATTTAGTGATCAAGTCAGTGGACAACTCTTTTATCTGGTTGATCACGGAACCATGTCTTAATAGTACTTACAATTTTGTGTTATTTCTTCTAATCCTTTTTCTTCTTCTTCTTTTTAACCCTTCAGTTTTACGTTGGTATTTAGTACGAATTCCTCTATAATTAATAGGAAGATTAGGTTAATATTTGGGGACAACTTTTTACAAGTTCTTTTTATTAGGATTCAGGATAAAACCAAAATTCTATTTTAAATCCTTAAAAGGGAATCAGACTCTATTCCATGTCCATCAAGTCTATTTAATTATTATCCAATTAAGAACTTGTTGAAGTTGCTATTCAAAATACAAAATCAGAAGGGCACCCATTTTCAAAGAATTATATCCTATGCTTTTCACTTTCTTTAGGTAGGAGTAATAATTAATAGAACAGCCCTAGTCGGATAGAATATATCTGGAGGACATTATTCTACAAATCATACTCAACAATGGTTATACTTTTTCCTGCAAAATAAGATGGAATCCTCCTGGCATGTAATGCTGAAGATAGGTAAGTTTACCTTTTATGAGAAGCCGATCTGAATTAAGTTGCAATGTATTTCATGAAATTAAGTAATGTTTTAAACAGTTTTAACACGTTTAGGCAAAGAGCTTAAAAGCACAATGTAAAAGCACAACTAATCTACAACTTTCATATATTATTTTTACATAGTTAAATACAACTACAATATCATACAACTAAAATACAATTTAAATACAATATGTCGTTTGTATATTTTGTATCTAATTTATACATAGTAAAAATAAATTTCATACAACTAATTATATATTATACAACTTATCTACAACTTTCATATATTATTTTTACATAGTTAAATACAACTACAATATCATACAACTTAAATATAATTTTTATACAATACTGTTCAACTTTCATACAATATTTAAATAAAAATATATATATAAAGAACAGAATAAAATTTTACTACAACTTTACTACAATTTCGTAAGTATAATGTATTCTTCTTCTTCTTCTTTGAGTATTAATCTGCAATTCAGCTAAAATCAAGTCTAATCTTTCACCAAAACACCCTAAAAATGAGATATAAACTCCAAACAATATTCCCAATTGTTTGCAACAACACCCATGTAACGACCCAACTTGTCGTTTTAAGAATTAACGCCTTGTTCTGTGACTTAAGGTCTCGAGCAGTTACGTAATATGTATTATGACCCGCGGGTATGGTCGAGTTTGATTTTCGGAAGATTCAAAAATAAATTGATAGAACAATTCTTATTTAGAAGCTTAAATGAAAAGAGTTGATCGGAGAGTTGACTTTTGAGAAAACGACCCCGGAATAAAATTTTGATAATGTCAATAACTTCGTATGGTGATTTTAGATGTAGGCGTATGTCCGGATTTGGATTTGGAAGCCCGTAGGACAATTCGGCGCATTTTGGCGAAAGTTGGAAAATAGAAGATTTTCGGAAAGTTCGATCGAAGGTTGAATTTTTGATAACGAGGTTGGAATCCGATTCTGAAAATTGGAATAGGTCCGTTATGTTATTTATGACTTGTGTGCAAAATTTGAGGTCAATCGGACTTGATTCGGTAGGTTTCGGCATCGAATGTACAAGTTGGAAATTTCATAATAGACTAAAGTTTCAAGTGAGTTCGCATAAGACCTAACTTCAAATGAACATAACTCTCATGATACGAAGTGTTATATGGCGTATTACCTATCAAATGAAATATCTTTAAGTCTAGTTTCTAACTATTCAAATTGTTCGTCATTTGGATATTCCTACAAAAAGTTATGACCAAATTACCAAAAGCTGGAAAAATACGATTCTGCAACCAATTATGCGATCGCAAAATAGTTATGCGATCGCGAAACTGCTTCTGCGACCGCAAAATGGTCGCAAAATGGACCAGAACAGCCCAGTTCTGGGCACCGATTTTTGCGACCATTGTGCGGCCTGCATACCCATTATGCGGTCCATTATGCGACCGCAGACCTGCTTTCGGAGGGTTAATTTTTCTATTTTCATAACCCGACCCCATTTTAATAAATAGGCTTCGGGGCTTATTTTGGGGTGTTTTTCTGGGAGTTTTAGAGAGAGGTAAGAATATTTNAAGAGAGGTAAATTTTAGAGAGAGAATGAAGTAACCTAACATTCTAATCATCCAATCTTCAAGAATCAAGGAAGCTAATCACAAGATCTTTATCTAAGAGGTAAGATTCAACCCCTAGTCTTCAAATTTCGAGTTTGGGGTAAAAGATTGGTGATTGGGAATATGATTCTTGGGTGTAAGAGTATTATGTATATATACTTGTACCAATAATGTTTGTGGGAAGATTGTTGAGAAAAAATAAGTAAAGATTGGGTTGTGCAATGAAGAAAATCTTGTAGAAGAACCTTGTAACCAAATTTGCACACCTAGTGTTTGATAAAATGCTCAAATGAGCTGAAACCATGAAAATCTTCCTAATTATGGTTCACTTTTGTTATGTTTCTAAATAGATTAAAGTTTCTAGGATTTTCGGAACCTCGTAGTAATGTAAGGAAGGCTCAAGAAAGATTGGGGCCGTCCGGAGGTCAATTCACCTGAGAAAGCTATTTTGGAATATCGGCCTAAGTTCAAAAGGTAAGTATCTTGCCTAACCTTGAGTGGGGGAATTACCCCTTAGGAATCGAGTCTTATGTACCATTTTATGATATGTAAAAAGTCGTGTACGCGAGGTGACGAGTACGTACTCGGCCTTATATGTGCAAAATTTATTGAGTTAAAGTCTTGGACATATTATGTAGTAAATTGAATAATTGTTGGCATTTCTTTAATTATCTATTTGCCATGCCTCAAATCACATTTATTGAATTTATTTTTATATGACAATTTGATATAATTATTACTTGTATATTTATGTGAATTCTGTGAGTTTGATGGTTTGATATTTCTTGAAATTTAATTTCATTATGGATTTTTCCTATGCAAATAATTAATTAAGAAAGCTTAAGAAGAAGTGTTAATATAATTATCAAAATTTGGATTAATGAAGGCGTTGCCCTATG
>AWOL01S0034699.1:0-10731 GCA_000715115.1 Nicotiana otophora
AGTTCCATTTTCTGGTTTTTAAATAATAAGAATTAACTTTTCGACCCCACCTTTGCCACGTGTCTTTATATTACAGGTTCTTCTTTACTTGACCCTACATTTCTTTTAGCCCTGATTATGTATAATTAACCATGCCCAACCCGATAAAATCCAACCATCTTTTAACCCAACCCCTAATTCCTCGTCACGACCCAAAATCCAACTAGTCGTGATGGCACCTAACTCAACCCGCTAGGTAAGCCAATTAACAACTATCCAATTTTATGAGATTTTTTTTTTATCATTTATTTGTCTAAAAAAAATCTCATTAAATTGGATAGTTGTTAATTGGCTTACCTAGCGGGTTGGGTTAGGTGCCATCACGACTAGTTGGATTTTGGGTCGTGACAAAGAATTAGGGGTTGGGTGAAAAGATGGTTGGATTTTATCGGGTTGGGCATGGTTAATTATACATAATCAGGGTTAAAAGAAATGTAGGGGCAAGTAAAGAAGAACTAGTAATATAAAGACATGTGGCAAAGGTGGGGTCGAAAAATTAATTGTTATTATTTAAAAACCAGAAAATGGAACTGTTAGTAGACAATGGCATAAATAGGCCAAAAGTATAACGTTAGTGGCATGAATAGGGCGACCTTTTAACGGATGGCATAGATAGGCCATTTATGTTAGTTGAGTGGCATTTTTAGGCCTTTTCCGTTAAATGTATAAAGCACTTCTGGAGCGGACATTGTGAACTGAAATCTTAGGCTGCATAACATGGCGCTAGAAAGTGAAGTTCCTTTAACCTTTATTGGTAAAGTACAGAAAGTAAAGTCCTATCTCACATTATAAAGATGTGACGGGAAATAACTTCTAACAGATACGAACACCTACAAAGATTTCCCGAGATAGCAGGTCTCGTGACTAAACAGAATCTAAAGCATATCTGAAACCCTGTGAACAAGTACCAGGCGAGATGCCACTGAGATGGTCAGAAATCTGAAGCCACGCATATCCTTTGGATGCAGCCAAAATACAGCAGAAGGAGGTGCCTGCTCAGTCTGAGTACCTGGTTCAACCTATTGCAAAGACACCACCCTTTAGGAAAAATTTCAATCAAACTAGCTCATAATAACATCACAGAGCATTTGGAAGACAGTGTACATAACCAAGTACCTGCCTTGGAGCTGGTCCAGATGGAATTTGCACCATCTTTGATGTAACTTCTAAAACCCGTTTATTAGTCGGTAACGTGGAAACTGAAGATCCTTTCTCGGGCCAAAGGTGCAGTCGTACACCGGAACATGGAGAAAGATTTGTGACAAAAACAAAGTGGTTTTTGCCATTAGATCCCTGAGTATGCAAGTAAGATATGTTATAAACTGGACAAGAAGCATCAAATTTTATGCTACACATTCTTGGTTGCTGCATCCAAGCTATCAAAGCAAGTTAAGGAGTCCCTCAAATAATTTACATTTGACCTTTTCCCAGAAGAGTACAAGCATTTGTCTTGAAGATAGGAAACACAACGTAAGCAAGCACCCTATGAAAGATATGAACAGCGTGAACTTTTTATAAATGATAAAAGGAAGCTGACCAACTTCTCAATATCCAACCACCGCCTCCTCCCATCCATTGCTAAAACTGTAACAGTGGTTGTCTCGATGTATAAATCTCTTTCAAGTGCATCATCACTCCAATGAACGCTACGGGGGCAAGCATACATGCTGTGCGCCTGAGATCCTGCACCACAATCCACCTTTTAGAACACCAAATTGTTGCTCAGATACAAGAACACATGTAAGCATGTAAATGCATCTTTATATATTTTAACACTATATAAGGATCTGTTCCTCTGAATAAAGTTAGATATAGAGAGTTGGTCTGAGAATACCAGATTCAGCTTCTCCAGTATCGATTGGTATATGGGGCAGCTGCGGTTGCTTTAACCAATTAAAATTTGGAGGAATTCCACTGTGAAGCATCTTTGTGAAGATTGCCAGCCTCGTCCGAACATCAGATATAGGCTGACCAGTCTCCTGGTCTATCAGGCTAAGAAGAGTATGTGATACCTGAAAAGGTTGATGTTGAAATTCAAAGCTATTCTATTACAAATTTAATTGGGGACTCTTGGGAAAAATTTCACTTACTTGGACCACGAGCTGATTACACCACAAAATAACCTGGTGTTCCATTGATAACCACACATTTTTCATGCCCGTGCTACTAATCATAAGGCCATGGGTAGGAGGCACAATACCATCAAGTGATTGTAACTTTGACCGAACCTAAAAATGAAAAGTTATTGAAGCTAATGGTAAATATTTAGTCAAGTAATACGTAACTGTTAGCTCACATAAGGGGCATTGGTGGGGCAAGAGAAAGTACAACATCCAAAGACCAAAATACACAAATATCAGCCGGAGATACTATCTGGCTCATTGAAATAAAGTATACTTAAACCATTATAAGGGTTTGTCCGTTTAAATAAAGTATGCTTTAATCGTCATATGGAGACAAAGGTTAAGGATAAGTCAAAAGTGAAAGTTAGCAAACGTAGAATCATTAGAAAGAATAAGACTCTACTATAAGTTAACATTAGTCCAAGATGGAGAATAAGTTCTAGAGCTACTTCTCTTTACAAGCTAATAGAGCAGTGCATTCAACAGCAATAGCATGGCAGTTACTAAGTTAAACCCCTGAACATAAAAATATTTTGTTTACCAATCAAAAAGAATTTTATGTTTAGTCAGTTTCCTCTAAAAGTAACCAACAACCATTCACTTCAAAGATATTTGATTGAAGATCAATAACTGCGGTTTCCTACTGGAATTGCATGGAACGGAAAGAAGGGAAATGAAATTATACCCGTTGTAAGCCTTACATTTTTATTTGCCAATTATAATTCAGATTTTCACCATCATGTACTTGAAACGTAAAAAATCAAATAGAAGAAGTACCTGGTAATCATGATAACCACCAGAAACTGAGACAACAACAACATGAGAAAGTGCTGGATCAGACAGATAATGTCCTGATCGAGAAGTTTGGACCTCATATCCTTTCCTCCATGCGTAATTTACACGTGCATAATACTGACCAAGTGATGGCTGCAAAGCCAGAGGAGGCGATCTGGATAAGGCACAAAAAAGAATTATTCATTTATAGCATAGAAGTGTAACCATATAATAGCCTTCCAAGAGTAGAGCAATTTACTGGTGCGGAGAAGAAAGTGTCAGAACAGTTTCAACAGCAAATTTCCTCAAATGTGGGTGGACAATCACAGCTCTAGCAACAAAACCACCCATTGAATGACCAACCACTATTACACTTCTCGGAGGACTCCTAGACGCAGCAGCACCTTCCTTAACTCGTGCATCGTAGGACTCTTTATAGTGATCCAAAATCTAAAAGCAGGAAGATGTAAATAGAAACACAGACATGAAAAATTCAAGGCGATAAAAGGGGACAGAGAGCAAAAGAGGAGCAGGAAGGAAGTAGAGAGGAATATAAAACGTAGAACTGTAAGTCTTCAATCTTCACTAAATTTATTAAATAACAATAACCATGCATATAAAAGATCTAGACTAGTAGAATGCACCCAAAAGGGTAGAAAATGAAGACGCTTTCCAAAAGATGGCAAAATCAATTCAAATGAGGAAGTTCTAAAACTTCCAATATTAAGGAACAAACTCAAATAAAGCTCCCCATCACTTAAAAATTCTTTTTTGATCTCTTGCCTCACCCACCGGTCGTGTATGTGTAACGGAAGCCCCTGCTTAATACTAGAGTACCAGAGGTGTCAAACAGTCCAAGACAAGATTAATCTACATTACTGGCAAAGGAATTAGTAAATGACGATAAAACCAAGTCAAGTAACCTGACACAAAATATTTTCCAAAAATAACTTCCATCTGGACAGCACTTCCAAGCATGTTTATCAGTATCAAGTTTGAGCTATATGCTACTACTGGCGTTTCCATTGTCTGAGGCATTAAAGTTGTAAACATATATGTTTAACATTGGATCTGTCTAGTCAAATGAGCTAAGTAATCTGTCTTTGCTTATCATCTAGTCATTGTTCCAATGAGGATAGGAAAAGCATAAACTTCATAGGTATTATCATATTGATATATTCCTCAATTTTCACTTTTGATGCTTTATGCAGCTTTACCTTAGCAAGGATTCGTGAAATTCTAGACGGCATTTCTAGATTCTTATATTAGTTCTTTTTCTTTCTTTTTCCCTGCTAAATAGTTATACAGACCCGCAAAAATAATGGTTTCTCTTTCTCAATGGAAGCACTTGAATAATAACTTATAGACTTGCAACTCTAAGAAAACTGTCTCAGCACTTCCAATCTGAAAGGACAGCATATTTTTTTTCATTAATGTATTCCCAGTAAGTTATGTCCTTTTTCTCCAGACTTGCTTATTAGCAAATGTAAGTATCATCATCCATGCTTAGTGGTTAGTGTTACTGTTAATAAGCAACCAGAAGATAAGACTAAGCACGTAGATTCTAGTTTCTCTCGTTTTATGGGAAATCTAACCATGCATCATCAATCTATAAGAACCCACAGACTTGCAGATATCCTTTAAAAAGTTCTTTAAGCTTGTAACTGTCAACATCAAATAATCCAGTCTATTTCCTACAGAAAGAAAACCATAGTAAAACGCACAAAAAGAAAATGGTGAATCATATTAACTTAAGCAAATTGGTATTTTACATTCAACTTTTAATTATATCTTCTCCCTTTTCCAGGAAAGCATCCTGTATTCATCTCTGTGTTACATTGGATAAACTATGGAATCACGCAACAAAGATTGTCAACACATTCCCTCAAATTAATGCCAATAAAGAGACACTCTACTTGAGCAAGAAAAGTTATACCCTGTGAATGGCATATACAACATAATCAGTGTGTTCTTCAAGAATTCGGCCATCCATTGCAGAATGTTCACCTTCAAGATCCACGGCAAACCAGTCAAGCATGGATGTATATTGATAGGGCAAAGGAGTGTTGGTGACATCAGAATCTACTCCCTCTCCGAGACTTAGAGAGGCTTCTTGGTAAAAACTACGTTCAAGAGGACCTCCTTGATAAGCCCTATCAGATTCTGCAGCCACAGATCTCACCTGTAAAAGTGTTTAAAAAGGATTAGAAGCAAAGCCAATAAAACGAGAACAAGTAATGCATTAACATGTCTTGCACTCATCTTATGATGCCACATACATTCACATAACAAGCAGTTAATATTCAATCACAGGATCCCCCCACCCACCCACACACACACACACACTCTCTAGTGAAAAAGCACAGGTGCAACCTCCACATCAGATTTTCTAGAATATGTCAATCAATCAGCAGTTGTCGCAGTAAGAACAGTAGAGAGAAGGACGAAAGGTGGAAACGAACGAAGAGTAAATTAGGGGTTTTCTTTCAAAAAAGGTAATTCAAAATTACAAACAATATTAGGAATAAAATAATAAGAATCTTGGTCAAACCAAAAGTGCTTATAAGCTTGGTATTTTTGGTGCTTACCTTGGTATCAACTGATTGATGTCAGCCCCCAACAGAAAGGGAAGATCCATAACTTGTTAGCTATTTTCACAATTATAATCTTTTACTTGTACGTGAAACAAGATGTTCAATAGGTTCACACATATATATACCATTTACTTAGACTTCATTAATTACTACTTCTTTCTGGTTTAATTTGATGCAGTCACAACTCGCAGAGAAAACAAATATAACGTTTTAACATCACTTTTGTTGTCTTTAAGACAAGTAGAATTACTTTTTATAGTATATAGTTTTAGCATCCGTGAATCAAAGTTGACTTGTGTTATGCTTTCAAAGTGCCAGAAGCATATGAGAAAACAGTTCCAAGGATATAAGATTTTTCCTGTGCTTTCAACATTTTATGTTATGTATCTGCTCATCTGTCATGAGTCATTACTAAATGCACACATATGACACCTCGTTCGATCTAAATGGAATTGGTAATGCACTAATAACATTCCCAGATGGAAAATTTGACGCAAAAAAAGCTAATAAGAATAGATACTACACTTGATCTAAGCCAAAAGGCCAAACAAGGTATAGATTTGACAATAAACATAGGCATATGATGGAAATACTGTTTTGAAACATTTGAGGTCATAAATAAGAAACTTGCCTGTTTGTAGCTACCACCATTGCCAGGGATAAAAAGAACAGGAACCCCAGTAAGCTTCTTAAGATGATCGTTGAAATCAATCTTTCTCCATCCTTCATGGTACAGATGTAATCCGTACTTTGTGGACGACACATTTGCCGGTGTAGGTATAGGTATGTAAGTAGGATACATGTATGTCATGGTACAACCATTAGATATGGGTTTTATCATGCCATAAAGACCAGCTAGACCTATCCATAACGCAAGTAGAACCATCGCAGCCACTCTGAATTTCGCCCTAAAACCTTCCATGCTTTGGCTCACACTGCCCCCCATCCACTTCATCTTGATCCTTCAATATCCTACCAAATAAATTAGCACATTCACCAGAAAACTTAGTATTCTTAAAGAGTTTAAGCTCTATGTGTTAACGGTATAAAAAATATTTGCACAATCAGCTCACTTAATCTAGTTAATAGCATTGATTGGTAAGCTAGAATAAATGGACAATAACCTACTATACAGGTTGAGTTACACTATGGTGTAAAAATTATTGCACTGTACATAACTTAAATCCATTCTCAAATTGTACAAAATATAACGACTTACTCCATTANAAGTTAATTACAGGTAACTCTAGTTAATAGCATTGATTGGTAAGCTAGAATAAATGGACAATAACCTACTATACAGGTTGAGTTACACTATGGTGTAAAAATCATTGCACTGTACATAACTTAAATCCATTCTCAAATTGTACAAAATATAACGACTTACTCCATTACACAGATCTTTCACCCAAGAAAGTAAAAGGTTTGAATTGGGTCTTGGGGGTTTTAGTCTTTGAGAACAACTTACAAACAGGATATGTGCATTGAAGCTTTCTACAGTGCAAAGAAGAAAAAAAGTACTAAGATGTACCTGATTGGAGATCTACAGTTTCAAGCGTTGGACTCTTTCACAAACTCGAGCGAACAAGAATCAACACACAGGGTACAGAATGAGTGTGAAGTAATAGAAAAGTCTGCTTTATTTACCTTCCCAGAAAAGGCGATAAAATCCAATTTTAGGAAAGGCGTGTGTACTGGTCTCACTGTATGTAACTGGATGAAACTACTGGAGTCTTCACTTGAACTTCCTTATGTCCATTTATTTCATGTACAGGAAAATCAGCTCATCCGATTGGATCTTGCCATAACAAGAACCAGATCGGGAGAGAGGGAAGAAGATTTAAAAACCCAGAAAGAAAATGGAAAGGGGGTAGAAAAGAAAGTGGAGTGAATTGGAAAGGGTTTAAAAAGGAAAGTATCTAATGATTGTAATTTCAGATACTGCGGGTATTTTTTGTACTAGCTCTTTTGCTTTTTCGGAGATATACGTTTATTAACGATAATAATAATAATAATAGGAGTAGACTTAATAAAAACAATGAAGAAAGATGAAACAAGAGATTTTAAAGACATTATCATTTCACATCATTACTTTGTGATGTTTTACCATTTTCGTCCTGTCCTGGAATATTATTTATGTTATCTTAATTACTCTTTCGGCCTTAATTTATTTAATACTTTTTACTTAATTACTCATTTCGTCTTGATTTATTTGACATTTTTTAGTTATTGAATATAATCTAACTAATATTTGCAGCTAAATTAAACTGGATAAAACTTACTTTTCTAAGTTAAGAAGATGTTTAGGAAAAAAAAAAGTGCCGTGTCCATTAGTCGTTATTTTCCTCACATCAAATTGGTGAAATAACATATTTTTAAATTTTAGTCAAAATTTATTTAGTTTGAATCTCAAAAATAAATAAAAAATGCGGATAAATATTTTTAGAAAGAAGAGTAGTTAGTGTGCGTTATCTCGACAATGAATGCAAACATTCATTTCTTTAGTAGTTTTTGTTAATTGGTTGGAATGTTAAATCAAATTCAATGACATTGAAAATAACTAAAAACACATCATCGGGAACATCGATCTCCTTTCTTCACTCCAACAGAAACCAATTAAGTATACGAATGCTACGTCAAGCTTCATAGTTTAAAAGAAAAAGGTTCAAATATATCCATTTACTTTCGTATATTTTTATATTTAAACTCTGTTATACTATCATGACAAATTTACATCTATCGTTATATTATCAGGTCAAATTTACCTCTACAATCAGCAAACTTTTAAAAATATCCCTTGATCTGCTAAGTAATCCAAAATCTCCCAAATTCTTTTTATTTAAATCACTTGTTCTTCTTCTTGGTCCACTATTTTTGAATTAATTGGCATTTACCTGCTTTCTGAATTAGAGAAAAAAATAAGATAAAAAAATATGAAATAATACAACCGAATAAACAAAGTATAGTAAATTAAAAATCTAAATTATGTAGCTTTTCTAAATTCTAAAAGTATTTACAACATCCCAAATTTTAATGAATTTGTTGCACCAAATGTATGGAGACTTTGCAAGTATTAGTGAGTGAAGTTGAAGTTTCTCGGAGACTTTACATTGTCAAATTCAACTTTGTTTTAATTAAATGTCATATATTTTGCACTTTTAAGTTAGTCGATCGAACTCTATATTATCCAGGCAATGACAAAATATATTTGAATATACATGTATATACATGATGATCAGCTACATATCATACACAATAAATAGACCCACTAAATTCTACGATATGTATATGATCGAAAAATAAATAAAATTTTAAACTAATTTTATTTATTACAAAAAGAGAAATGGTTATATTGGTAATAAAAAAAATTATGAATAATTTGCATAATCTAGTAATTTTAGCATTCACATCAATAGTAATTTTTAAAATTAAAACAGTGGACCAAGAAGAACAACAAGTGATTTAAATAAAAGGAATTTGGGAGATTTTGGATTACTTAACAGATCAATGGGTATTTTTAAAAATTCGCTGATTGTAGGGGTAAATTTAGCCCGATAGTATAATGGTAGGGATAAATTTCGTCTGATAGTATAACGGAGGTTAAATACAGACAATATATGAAAGTAGAGGGGGTATATTTGTCCATTTTCCCTAATTTAAATGAAAATTGGGAACTCATTTGACTGAGCACGTCATAGTTTAAATGCTACGTTAATTTATGTGAACTTATTTGATTGAGCACAGAGTTTAAGGAAAAAGAGAAAGACTTTTGAACTTGTGGTGTAAAATGAGACACATATATTTTATGTACCTATAAATCATTACATAAAGATAATTGTTTCTAAATAAGGAAAGAGATCATTCTTTTTGGCAAGGACTAAAAAGAAATAGGTTCACATAAATTGAAACGAACGGAATATTTATTACATATAATGGTTTTACCTCGTTGACAAGGCTATATTATATATAATCCATCTCCTCAAGCTTTGGGACACAATCTCTCAATGGCCATAAGTCAAAGACAACGTAAACATATGTTTGAATACGAAGATTAAAAGACTAAAAAAAAAAAAAAAAAAAAAAAAACATTACCNGTTGCACCAAATGTATGGAGACTTTGCAAGTATTAGTGAGTGAAGTTGAAGTTTCTCGGAGACTTTACATTGTCAAATTCAACTTTGTTTTAATTAAATGTCATATATTTTGCACTTTTAAGTTAGTCGATCGAACTCTATATTATCCAGGCAATGACAAAATATATTTGAATATACATGTATATACATGATGATCAGCTACATATCATACACAATAAATAGACCCACTAAATTCTACGATATGTATATGATCGAAAAATAAATAAAATTTTAAACTAATTTTATTTATTACAAAAAGAGAAATGGTTATATTGGTAATAAAAAAAATTATGAATAATTTGCATAATCTAGTAATTTTAGCATTCACATCAATAGTAATTTTTAAAATTAAAACAGTGGACCAAGAAGAACAACAAGTGATTTAAATAAAAGGAATTTGGGAGATTTTGGATTACTTAACAGATCAATGGGTATTTTTAAAAATTCGCTGATTGTAGGGGTAAATTTAGCCCGATAGTATAATGGTAGGGATAAATTTCGTCTGATAGTATAACGGAGGTTAAATACAGACAATATATGAAAGTAGAGGGGGTATATTTGTCCATTTTCCCTAATTTAAATGAAAATTGGGAACTCATTTGACTGAGCACGTCATAGTTTAAATGCTACGTTAATTTATGTGAACTTATTTGATTGAGCACAGAGTTTAAGGAAAAAGAGAAAGACTTTTGAACTTGTGGTGTAAAATGAGACACATATATTTTATGTACCTATAAATCATTACATAAAGATAATTGTTTCTAAATAAGGAAAGAGATCATTCTTTTTGGCAAGGACTAAAAAGAAATAGGTTCACATAAATTGAAACGAACGGAATATTTATTACATATAATGGTTTTACCTCGTTGGACAAGGTGGGTTGCGCTGATGGTAAGCACCCTCCACTTCCAACCAAGAGATTGTGAGTTCGAGTCACCCCAAGAGCAAAGGTGGGGAGTTCTTGGAGGGAAGGATGCCGAGGGTCATTTGGAAACAGCCTCTCTACCCCAGGGTAGGGGTAAGGTCTGCGTACACACTACCCTCCCCAGACCCCACTAGTGGGATTAT
>AWOL01S0034702.1:13995-29888 GCA_000715115.1 Nicotiana otophora
GGGAGGGGGCAGAAATTGAACCCAGGATCGAAGCCCATAATCGAGGCCCAGGATCGAAGGCCATGATCGAAGCAATAATCGAGGCCAAGGATCGAATCCTAGGATCGAGAGCCATGATCGAAGCCATGATCGACGACCATGATCGAGGTAGGACCGAGGGCATCCTGGACAGAATAAGTTATAAAGCAGGGGACATCGTCCTATTTTTTATTTTTGACAAATTGGAGCTTGGGGAGATGCGATTTTGAGAGATTTTCAAGGAAAAACATTGGGGTAAGTGATTCTAACTCGGATTTGGTCAATATACACGAATATATATATATATATATATATCATTGTTTTCACCATTTAATTAGTGTTTTGAGATTGAAATTTGAATTTTTTTTAGAAATCTCATAGAAATAAAATTTTTGAGATTTCAGTGTTGATTCAGAGTTGGATTTGAGTGAAACTGGCATGGTTGGACTCGTAATTGAATGGGTTGTCGAATTTTATGAGTTTCGTCGGATTCCGAGATGTGGGCCCCACGAGCGATTTTTGAGTTAATTTCGGATTTTTATTGAAAAATGTAGTATTTTCTTATGAAATTGATTCCTATAATTTTTGTTGACGGTATTGAATTATTTTGGTTAGATTCGAACCATTCAGAGTTGGATAATCGAGTAAAAGGCCTACTAGTGGATTAAATTGGAGCAAGTCGAGGTAAGTGACTTGTATAACCTTGTGTGGGGGAAATTTCTCTAGGATTGGTATTGATGTAATAATTATAATGTGTTGAAAGTCGTGTACAGGTGACGAGTGTGTACACGGGCTAAATATGAAAAATTATGTCTTTAAATTGTGTAGAGCATTGTTGCATATTAATTAAATTATTTTATTCTGTTATATTCATCATCATTAATATATTTTCGTATTTTTAAATTTGCCCGACCTGTTCCTGCTAAGTGTTTTACCTGTTTAGTTGAAACTCTGTTTTCTTTTGTTCTGTGCATTACTTGAAGGATGTATTTATTTATTTAAATATTATTAAAAATGAAGTATTTTACAGTTAAAAATTGGATATTTAGACAAGGTGTTAAATTTGTGAAATATTATTTTTGCTGAATATTTTATGAGATTTTCGTACTCATTGTGATGGAGCCGTGAGCTCTTTATTATGGAAAATATTGTTGTTGATTTATTTTGGCATGAGCCGTGAGTTCTTTATTGTGGAAAAATATTGTTATTAATTTATTTTGGCAAGTTGAAATATTTGGGCACTTGAGGTATAAATTGTGATATATTGTAATATTGATACGCGTGCGGTGGTATAAGGTCGTGGTGTGGAAATACATGCGGTAAGATAAGGGTGGCTTGATACGCATGGCTAGTAGGGGAACTACTAGAAGTCATGCGGTGTGATAAGGGTGGCTAAAACGGGGGATGCTATTTCGGAAAAAATATTTTCTTTAAATTTAAATGTGAAGGCTCCCACGGTGATATAAGAAAATGATATATTGTGAAATTATTTATTATTTGGGACTACGAGGTTGTACCTCGGGAGTGCCCTTGTTGATATTTATTTATGATCGCAGTTGCCTTTGAATATTGTTGTATTTTTCTTAAAGTTGAAAATTCTGTTTATTTTCGCGAGGTATTATTTGCCCTTATTATGTGTAGTTAAATAGTGACATACTATTTACATGATTCATTTCCATTGTCATTTTATTTTTAAACATCTCACCATGTCTTTCATTATTCTAGTAGGGCCTGACCTAACCTCGTCACTACTCTACCGAGGTTAGGTTTGGCACTTACTCGGTACCGCTGTGGTATACTCATACTACGCTTCTGCACATCGTTTTGTGCAGATCCAGGTACTCCCTATCAGACCAGGCATCAGTGAGCTACCTGTGTACGGAGACTTCAAGGTATATCTGCCAACTTCCGCAGACTCCGGAGTCCCTTTCTATCCTTATTATGTTGTTTTCTCTATTCACATTAGACTCTGATGTATAAAGATATTCATACTACTTCTTTAGAGCTTGTGACTTGTACTTCACCGGGTTTTGGAAATTTCTTTATGTACTGAGATGTTGAGATTTTAAAAGTTTTTTTGTTATTTTAATTATTCCGCATATTGATAGGCTTACCTAGTCTCAGAGACTAGATGTCATCACGACATCCTACGGAGGGAAATTTGGGGTCGTGACAGAGGATCGTTGGGCAGAAAAGGGGTCTTCGAGGGTTTGAGTTTCATAATCTATTTTTGGACCTATAGAGCTCGATTTGTGGCGATATTTCGAGACATTTCCAAGGAAATCATTGGGGTAAGAAATTCTAACTCGGTTTTGATTAAATTACACGAATCTATTGTTAATTTCATTATTTAATTAGTGATTTGAGTTTGAAATCTGAGGAATAGTTGTGAAAACTTCTTAGGCTAAAATTTGGGAATTTGAAAGGCGATTGGAGTTCGGATTTGAGTAATTCTTGTATGATTGAACTCGTTATCGAATGGGTGTTCGGATTTTATAATTTTGGTTAGGTTCCGAGACGCGGGCCCGAGTTTACTTTTTGAGTTGACTTTTTATTTCTTTACAAAGATCGTAACTTCATTATTCGAAATAGTTTCCTATAGTTTATATTTATGGTATGAAATTGTTTTGACTTAATTCGAGCCATTCATAGTTAGATAATCGAGGGAAAGGCCTGCTAGTGGATTGAGTTAGCGTATTTTTGAAGTAAGTTTCTTACCTAACTTTATGTGAGAGAATTACCCCTTAGGCTTGGTGTTGTTTTGCGGTAAATGTGATGTGTGGAAGTCGTGTACGCAAGATGACGAGTGTGTACACGGTCTAAATATAGAAATTTATCGATTTTAACTATGTATATTCCTTTCATGCCTTAATTGAGTTATCTTAACATGTTATCTTCATCATTGTTAGTGTATTTTCACATGCTCTACTTGTCTTATATCTTGCTCGTTAATTGCTCTACGTGTTTAGTTGACGTTCTTGTTTCTTTTATTCCATATTCATTATGTAACCGTTGAATTCTCTACTTGAAGTTGTTATTCTCGGAATATCTTGTTAAAATTTGTATTGAGGTATAAAGGTCGTGATTCACATTGAGGCAAAGTGTTAAGTTGTGAAATTCTATTCTTGTTGAGTTATTCACTTCTGGTTGTTATTGTTGATACTCTTGTGCATATTGTGGTTGAGCCATGGACTACTTGTTGTGAAAATCCTATTATTGTTGGTTTCTTGGCAAGTTGTAATAATGGACACTTGAGGCGCGATTTATGATACGTTGTGATATTGATACGCATGCGGTGGTATGGCAATGCATAGCCTATAAACTTGCTTCCGCCGCCGAAATCATTAATTTACAGGGTGGCAACGGAGAGTCACACAAGCATTTGTTGTGGAGATAAGCATAAATATCAAAACTCTGCATTTCTCTACCTTGTGGAATCTTCCCACAAAGCCTATTATAAATCACGTTGAAGAGCTGCCATGATTGTTTCGTTAAAGCTGCTGGAAGACTCCCATAAATTTTATTATGGTTCAAGTCCAACCTCCATAATCTTTTCCCAAACGTTAACTTCGAGAAGTCGAATTCAAACTTATTATGATCTAAAAGCATTTCAAATGTTGTCTTTTCTTTGCCAAACAAGAAAGAAATATCTCCTGCAAGCGTGTTTCTAGACAAGTCAATTGTCTCAATACTCCAACCACCAAATGATTTAGGTACTGACCCGGTTAATTGGTCGTGGCCAAGGTAAAGATATGTGAGTTTTCCAGCAAAGTTGCCGAAGGATTCGGGGATTGGTCCAGTAAGTTTGTTCCTGTCTAAACGAAGGAACTCGAGATCGTGATTGTCCGATTTTGTATGGTTAATCGAGATCGGGGTGACAGACCGAGATTCAATCCCAAGTTATATTGGATCGTTACATGAAAACATATTGTCTAGCTCGTGATTCAGGGGCCGATCGAGATCGAGACCAGCTAAGGTCGAGACCGAGAAGGATAAGGATCTAGCGAGATCGAAGGAAGCCAGCTAGGTCGAATAACAGAAAGCCGCGGAATCCGTGACCGGGCGAGGATCGTGTCGGAGATCTCGGCATATATCGAGTCAAGACCGGCTGATTAGCCAATAAGAAGATTTCCTTCTGTATTTAGAATTGTACCATATGTAGAACTCATCTACTATATAAAGTGGGTTCTAATCATTTTGGAAGCACACTCATAACAAAGCAATATATTACGTTTTCTCTCTTAAGCTCTTTTATTCAGTTGTTCAGTTCTTACTTTTCAATAATATTCTCAGTTGGTTCGAGGGCGACCTAGCTCGAGGGCCGAAGTTGCGCGTTGCATTGGTTTGTTTCATTTTACAATTAATTTCTAACTTCAATTCTTATATTTCTCAGGTTGTGCTAAGTGAAATCGCATATCCATTAAACCACTTACAAATTTAATTATTATCCGATTTTAAGGGTAAACAGTTTGGCGCCCACCGTGGGGCTAAGGATAATAGCGATTGTCTGGTGCTAATTTTCATAACACACACTACTTTACACTTGTTCTTGTAAGCATTTTTTATTCCAGGATCAGCATGTCAAACTCTCAAGCAGTACCCACACACATCGGCAACGGTCTTGGTTCTCATGGCGAAAACGACAACGTAGCTGCCCCAGGAAACGAAGTGCTTCCAGTTGATCTCGAGGGAGTACCAGTTGCAGAGCCCATCGACGTCAATTCCCATATTG
The DNA here is from genome assembly GCA_000715115.1 of Nicotiana otophora. Lineage (NCBI taxonomy): Eukaryota > Viridiplantae > Streptophyta > Magnoliopsida > Solanales > Solanaceae > Nicotiana > Nicotiana otophora. The sequence goes on from AWOL01S0034702.1 coordinate 18,746, forward strand.
CCCTGTATGCAAATCTGGGCGCCGACCCCGAAAATAGCATCCACAGAGACGTTCGATCAGCCGGTCAGAACGCATAGGGCGGCGAAGAAGGCAAAATTAGCCTTCGAATAATATTCGAAATGTTGTAGGCTCAACAAGTTGCAATAGCACAACTTCAAAATCAGAACCACGTACCGAGTAGCGTCAAATACGAGCCATCACAGGAAGTTGTTCACATGGAAGAACCAGTGCCGGGGAGGTCAAATGTGAATGAGTCAGGGACCGACCCCGCTATCTTGAAAATATTCGAGGAGCTGACAAAGCAAATTGAATCGGGGGAGAAGAAGATTAAAGCGAATGACAAAAACATGGGAACATATAACTCCCGAGTTGATCAAATTCCGGGGGCACCACCGATTTTGAAGGGTTTGGATTCAAAGAAGTTCGTACAAAAGCCCTCCCCCCCGAGCGCGGCTCCTAAGCCTATTCCGATGAAATTCTACATGCTAGAAATTCCCAAGTATAATGGAATTACCGACCCCAATGAGCATGTCACTTGTTACACATGCGCAATAAAGGGGAACGATCTAGAGGACGATGACATTGAGTCCGTATTGCTGAAGAAATTCGGAGAAACTTTATCAAAGGGGGTGATGATATGGTACCATAATTTGCCACCTAACTCCATTGATTGTTTTGACATGCTCGCCGATTCCTTCGTCAAAGCGCACGCCAGTTCGATAAAGGTCGAGACTAGAAAATCGGACCTCTTCAAAGTAAAACAGAAAGACAACGAGATGCTTATAGAGTTCGTATATCGGTTCCAAATGAAGCGCATGGATCTGCCCCCAGTCACCGACGATTGGGCCTTTCAGGCTTTCACTCAAGGCCTAAACATATGAAGTTCGGTAGCCTCACAAGTTGAAACGGAATTTGATCGAATATCCTGCTGCAACCTGGGACGACGTACATAATCGGTACTAGTTAAAATTAGGGTCGAGGATGACCAGTTGGGGACTCCTTCCGGGTCCGTTTATCCAAACAGGACCATCGACAGAGTTAAAAGGGATATTAACCGGGAACCACAGTCAAACAGAGATCGATATGAGCCATACATTAGAGATCAGAGAAATAACGGGCCTGGATGCAACCCCAATCAAATTGATAGAAGAACTGATCGATGACAGAGCTCTCGAAGGCTCATGAGTAAAAGAAGTTTCGACAGAAATATCGAACCCAAAGAAGCACCGTGACTATCGGAATACAACTTCAACATTGTTGCATCAGCTATTGTATCTGCCATTGGGCGCATCAAAGACACCGGGTGGCCTCGGCCTCTACAAACTGATCCGACCCAGAGAAATCCTAATCAAATGTGCAAATATCATGGCACCTATGGTCATAAAACAGAAGATTGCAGACAGCTGAGGGAGGAGGTAGCCCGTTTGTTCAACGAAAGGCATCTTCGAGAATTCTTAAGCGATCGGGCTAAAAACCATTTAAAGAACAGAGATTCAAATATACAGAATGAGTAAGAAGAGCCGTAATACGTGATCCACATGATTATTGGAGGGGTCGATACTCCTCATGGGCCCGTATTCAAACGCACCAAGGTGTCGATCATGAGGGAAAAAGGGACTCGAGACTACGTACTGGAAGGAACCCTGTCTTTCAATGACGAGGATGCAGAGGGGATCTTACAACCCCACAACGACGCACTGATAATATCTGTCCTTATGAATAAAATTCAAGTTAAACGAGTTTTGATTGATACAGGTAGCTCGGCCAACATTATTCAATCGAGGGTCGTAGAACAGCTCGGCCTACAAGATCAAATTGTGCCCGTAGCCCGAGTACTTAACGGCTTCAACAGGGCAAGCAAAACTACCAAAGGTGAAATTACTTTGCCAGTAAACGTGGCCGGGACCATCCAAGAAACAAAGTTCCATGTGATCGAGGGTGACATGAGGTACAACGCCCTGCTCAGAAAGTCGTGGATCCATAACATGAGGGCAGTACCCTCGACCCTTCACCAAGTTCTGAAGTTCCCGACATCGGAGGGAGTCCAACAGTGTACGGAGAACAACCTGCCGCCAAGGAGATATTTGCAGTCGATAAAGTGATACCGGTATCGGCGCTCTCATCAATAAAGGGATCGAATTCGAAGGGAAAGCAGGAGGCCAAATAGCAATCACAGACACCGACCTCGACCCAATTACAGAAGCAAGGGATCGACGAGGATGATGACTATTGGATCCTTCGATCCTTCATAATTCCCGATGACTTAGACACCACCAAATTGACGGTCGAAGAGCTGGAACAAGTCACATTGGCCAAGCATCAGCCCAAACAAAAGCTATACCTAGGCATAGGGCTAACCCAGAGCTCAGGAAAAAACTTATTCATTTCCTTAAAGCTAATATGGATTTCTTTGCTTGGTCCCACCTCGATATGACAGGTATTCCACTAGAAATTACCACTCACAAACTGAGCCTGGACCCTAAATTTCGCCCAGTGAAGCAAAAAAGAAGCCCCCAATCCGAGGTTAAACATGCCTTCATCAAGGACAAGGTAACCAAACTTCTTAAAATAGGATCCATTCGGGAAGTAAAGTATCCTGAATGGTTAGCAAACGTAGTGGTAGTCCTTAAGAAGGGAAACAAACTTAGAATGTGTATAGATTATAAAGACCTGAATAAAGTATGCCCTAAGGATTCTTTTCCTTTGCCTAATATCGATCGTATGATTGATGCCATGGCCGGCCACGAGACACTCAATTTTCTCGATGCCTACTCCAAGAAAAACCAAATACAGATGAACCCGGAGGATCAGGAAAAGACCTCGTTTATCACTAAGTACGGTACCTACTGTTATAATGTAATGCCATTCTGTCTAAAGAATGCTGGTGCAACTTATCAACGCCTAGTAAACCGAATGTTCGAAGAAAAAATAGTGAAATCAATGGATGTTATAAGGATGACATGTTAGTTAAGTCCCTACGAGCAGAGGACCATTTAATGCATTTGAAAGAGGCTTTCGATATACTGAGGAAGTACAATATAAAGCTCAACCCCGAAAAGTGTGCATTCGAGGTTGGCTCGGGAAAGGTTCTTGGTTTTATGGTGTCTAATCGGGGAATCGAGATCAACTCTGATAAAATCAAAGCTATCAAGGATATCACGGTAGTGGATAATGTAAAGTCCGTGCAGAGACTAACGGGGCGGATAGCCACCCTAGGACGATTCATTTTGAGATCCTCATATAAGAGCCACCAATTCTTCTCGCTACTTAAGAAGAAGAGCAATTTTGCATGGACTCTGGAATGCCAGCAGGCCTTGGAGGAACTAAAGCGGTATTTATCAAGCCCGCCGCTGCTTCATACCCCGAAAGTAGACGAAAAACTTTACATGTACTGGGCAGTCTGGAGATAGCAGTAAGCGGAGTCCTGGTCCGAGAAGAACAAGGTACACAATTCCCTGCCGATTATGTTAATCGGACCTTAGGTGAGGCCGAAACTAGATATCCACACTTATAAAAATTAGCGTTTGCTTTAATAAGTGCCTCTAGGAAACTAAAACTATATTTCCAATGTCATACAATATGTGTTGTAACAACCTATCCTCTTCGAAATATTTTGCACAAACCAGAACTTTCGGGTCAATTGGCCAAATGGGTCGTAGAAAACAGTGGGTACGATATTGAGTATCGACCCCGAACTGCCATCAAGTCTCAAATCCTGGCGGACTTCGTGGATGACTTTACGTCGGCCCTCGTACCCGAGGTTGAAAAAGAACTACTGATAAAATCGGGTACATCTTTGGGAGTCTGGACCCTCTTTACGAATGGTGCTTCGAACGTGAAGGGGTCCGGATTAGGCATCGTACTAAAATCACCCATAGGTAATGTAGTTAGACAGTCCATCAAAATTATAAAATTGACTAACAATGAGGCCTAGTATAAGGCCATGATTGTCGGTCTCGAACTAGCTAGAAGCTTGGGGGCGGAGGTGATAGAGGCTATGTGTGATTCCCTCCTCGTGGTAAACCAAGTGAAAGAGATTTTTGAAGTCCGAGAAGACCGAATACATAGGTACTTGGATAAACTACAAGTGACTCTACATCGGTTTAGGGAATAGACCTTGCAACATGTACCTCGAGAACAGAACAACGAGGACGACGCTCTTGCAGACTTAAGTTCATCGGTTGAAGACGACAAACTGAACTCGGGGACTGTCGTACAACTCATGAAATCAGTAATCAAAAAAGGTCACACTGAGATAAACTCCACAAGTTTAACCTGGGATTGGAGAAACAAGTACACAAAGTACTTAAAGAACGGGAAGCTTCCATCAGATCTAAAGGAGTTGAGAGCTCTATACACAAAGGCAACACAGTTCACTTTGTCTGAAGATGGAACATTGTTTAGAAAGACGTTTGATGGACCGTTGGCAATATGTTTGGGACCGGGAGATACCGGCTACATCTTACGGGAAGTTCACGAGGGCACTTGTGGAAATCATTCCGGTGCCGAATCACTGGTCCACAAAGTAATCAGAACAGGGTACTATTAGACTGATACGGGGAAGGATGCAAGGGAGTTCGTTCGAAAATGCGACAAACGCCAAAGGCATGCGCCCATGATTCATCAGCCCGGGGAACTACTCCACTCGGTCCTGTCCCCATGGCCCTTCATGAAATGGGGAATGGACATCGTTGGCCCTCTCCCGTCGGCCCCAGGTAAAGTTAAATTTATTTTGTTTATGACTGATTATTTCTCTAAATGGGTTTAAGCACAAGCTTTCGAGAAAGTCAGAGAAAAGGAAGTCATAGACTTCATTTGGGACCACATCATATGTCGATTCGGGATTCCTTCTGAAATTGTATGTGATAATGGAAAATAATTCATCGGCAACAAAGTAACTAAATTTCTCGAGGATCACAAGATCAAAAGAATCCTATCAATACCTTATCATCCAGCGGGAACAGACAAGCCGAATATACCAACAAAACCATCATCCCAAATCTTAAGAAGAGATTGACCGACGCCAAAGGACAATAGAAAGAAATACTACCCGAGGTTCTATGGGCATACCGCACAACATCGAAATCCAGCACTGGAGCAACACCGTTCTCTTAGTTTATGGTGCTGAAGCTATGATCCCGGTCGAGGTCGGAGAACCTAGCATCAGGTTTCGATATGCAACAGAGGAGTCGAATAACGAGACCATGAATACAAGCCTAGAATTGTTAAACAAAAGATGCGAAGCCGCTCTCATCCGATTGGCCGCTAAAACATAACGGATCAAAAGGTACTACAATCGAAGAGCCAATCTTCGACATTGTATCATCGGGGACTTGGTGCTAAGAAAATTTACCCTCAACACCCGAAATCCGAATGAACGGAAACTGGGTCCGAACAGGGAAGGATCGTACCAGCTTCTCAAAATTATCGGAAAAGGATCCTACAAGCTCGGCACGATGAATGGCGAACAACTACCGAGCAGTTGGAATGTATCGCACCTAAAACGATACTACTGCTAAGGTACGACCCCTTACATTTTCATTTATATTTTAAACTAACCCTTGAGGTGTTTGACCAGAAACAATGATGGATTCTTCAACATGAAGCCTTTAGGTCTGAAAGCATGTGTTGCACTCTTTTTTCCTTAGACTGGTTTTATCCCAAATGGGTTTTCCGGCGAGGTTTTTAATGAGGAAACCATTGATCATGCTAACTTAGAACAATCCAACAGTATCCGAGGTTTATTTACAATCAACCTCGAATACTGGGGGCATTGCCCTCGAATGTCAACTTTGATACGAAGAAATTACTTCATGGCAGCAGGGTCTCGATAGAAAAAATTTGTAAGGGCCAAACGGTCAAACGAACAGTGCCCGCGTAGTTTTCTGGAGCCTTGACACAGAATATGTACGCATGTATAATCATTTATAAAGAGAAATATTTTTCTTTGCCAATATCTCATGCCTTAGAAAAATAATTCTACTTTACAATTTCATACTCCCGATCTATTATGTAAACATGCTTAAGGGTTGACCATGACCAGAGTTCAGATAATTACCCCGACGCTCTGGGATTGCCATCCAAAAATAAATGAGATCGAATCATTAAAACTCCGAGATCATAATACCTTTTATGCAACCCTCAATCTTTATAGGCCAAGGCCACCCCACTCAGGGACAGAAAATTCGTGCAAGCTCGAAGTAAAATGGGAAAATAAGCCCAAGGGGAAAATCCCGAACTAAAAAGGCTACGAACGAATTAACATGGTTCAGAGACGTCTGAATTCCTTAACAAAATAGGCCTTAGAATTCCCTCATATACCGGTTAAAAGGTCCACCCCCAGCAAAATCATAAAAGGCTTCGATAATATCAAGCCTCGAAAACTCTAATTAGTACAAAATTGTTCGAATTCCCAAACAGTTCCTTATTGCATGCTAAGGCATTACAAGTTCTGCAAATACAAATAAAAAACAACTTTTTCAAGCCGAAAAGGGGAGAAAGCCATAAACAATCTTTTTACAAAGGATATATCTTCCTAATACAAAAGTCTAAGGGCTGTTTTTGCTTTGAGTTCGAGAGACCATCCTCGCTCAAATAAAAAAAATCTAAGGGTTACCTTACTTCGAGTTCGAGCAAGCACTCACTCGAGCATAAAGTCTAAGGGCTATACTAGTTCGGTTTAAATGAAATTGTCTAAACCTTGGACCTTAGAATACAACTTCATAATTTTATAAGTCAGAAAGGAAGAAAGTTTATATATATATATATATACACGTCAAAAATCATTTACAAAGGCAACATGGCCCAATCTAATTTCTCTAAAAAAGACCAAAATGATCTTAAAAGAAACACAAAAAATACTAAAGGACTTAGTCCTCTCCGGGAGCAGCATCTTCGCCCTCAAGGCCTCCTTCGCTTTCAAATCCGCTCATACTCCCGGTATCATCATCATCAGGAAAGGCCAACATTATGGCTTCGGCTTCAAGCTCCTTAGCATTCTCGATCTCGGCTGTAAATTTGAAGCCACGAGCATGGATCTCCTCAAGAGTCTCCCTCAGAGACTGGCATTTAGCATGCTCGGCAACCTATTTTGCTCGAGCCTGAGAAGCCTCGGCAACCTCCTTTTCTCAAACCTGAGCAGCCTCAGCATCGGACCGGTAGGTGGCCACCATCGCATCCGCATTAGCCATGGCTGTTTCGACCTCCGATTTGTGCGTTGCAAATTCTGTAGCCAGCCTCTCTCGATAAGAAGTTGTTGAGCCTAACTGAGACTAGAATTCCTTGATTTTCTTGTCTTGCACTAAGGCTTTCTCTTTCAAGCTTTGGAGTTGGTTCTCGGCTGAGGCCAGTTGAGTTCGGCCAACCTTATTTTCTGAGGCAAGGCGGTCCATGTTCTTTTTACATTCCTCGGCTTCCGCTTTCACGGCGTCCACTTCAACACGAAGCTACCTGATCACATTGAGCTTTTGCTGGACCCGTGGGAACGAACTGTTATCCATCACGCCCGAGTCAGTGTCATTAACTTCAAAGATTCTTTTTACATGCTCGGACAAATCAACTTGCTCTCTCTGAGCTGCTTCTAGCTCAGCTCGAAGTCCTTTTGCTTCTCCTTCTCTCTGCTCATTGAGAAGCTTGAAGGCATCCCTCTCCTCAATAATCCCTCAAATTATGTCTTCGTACCGGTTCAACTTCCCTGGGGATTAGAGAAACACCTCGTGATGAAGCACGGAGGCCTACAAAAATAGAAAGAAGGAATTATACAAGGAAAGGAAAATACAAGTATAGAAATTAACAAAAAGAAAATGAACTTACCCGATTCAGGGCCTGTTGAGCTTCGTTGAAAAGACTAAAAACTCCTGCCTCGCCCGAGCTCTTCTTCAGGGCCTCCAAGTCACTCAGACTGGCGACATCTTCTATCCCGGCAAAATAACCACGGAAAGGATCTTCCTCCTTGTGGGCCTCCTCCCCATGATACATCTCCACGGCCTGAGCGTCATTTATCATTGACTAGGAAAATGAAGGGAACGAGGGGGGATCCCCGATATCTATTACCCCAAGTAGGTTTTTTGGGGCACCGCCTCCCTCTCGACGAACCTCAAGCCCAGTTTCTGCATTGGCGTCCACCGCCTATTCAATGGCCTCTTCGCCCTGAGGTAAAGTATCTTCGGTTCCCCTCGGTTCGGGAACTTGGGTCGGAGTCTCCCCTTCGACCTCGTCGAACCTAGACGGAGCAGTATTGACTTCCACCGGTTCCGAAGTCTTCTTCTTCTTCATCCCTTGGTCTTTGGACCGAATCCATAGTCAATGGGATTACGTTCCTCTTGGGTTTACGGGTCGTTCTTTTCTTGGGTTTCTGACCCTCGGAGTCTAAGGCCCTTGTTTTTAATCACCTTCGCCGGTTTCGAGATAGGCGGCAAGGCTTCTTCGTCACCAGATGAGGGTCTCATAGACGCATCCTTTCCGAGACCTACAAAAGAAGAAAGTAAGTAAACTCATGTTTGAAAAGATGCTTGAACGGCAAGTTAAGAAGAAGGCTTATAATGAGTACTAGCCTCTTACCGGCCCTTTGAGAAATCGCGCCACGCGCGCTCGGCTTATGTTGATGTCGAAACATAGCTCCTGACCCAGTTCGTGAGGTGGGGAACCGCACCCGGCATCCAAGCAACGGTTGCATCGAGAAAAATACTGATAAGAAAAGATGAAGAAGTAAAAACAACAAAAAATAAAAACGGGATCATACTTACATTTCATATTCGATTTCTCAGGAAATGGCATACTCTCAGCCGGGATTATGTCCGAGGTCTTCACCCGAACAAACTGGCCCATCCAGCCCCGATCTTTGTCTTCATCTAGACTCAATATGAACGCCTTGGTAGCCCGGCATTGAAGCTTTATCAGCCTACCTCGGTAGAGTCGATGGCTATATAATCTTACGAGGTGGTCGAAGGTGAAGGGAAGCCCGTCGATTGTGCTCACAAAGAAACAGAGCAGTATCACGATCCTCCAGAAAGAAGGGTGAATTTGGTCATGGGTCACCTGGTATTTCTTGCAAAAATCGATGATGACCAGATCGAGGGGACCCGACGTGAAAGGATAAGTGTAAACACTCAGGTACCCTTCCACGTGGGTAGTGATACGTTCCTCCGGTACCGGTATCACAACTTCTTTGTTTTCTCAATTGCAATCTTTCTTCACCAGATCAAGAAGGCTTTTGGGTATCGAGCATATATATCTCGATACTAGCTCGCATCGACCAGCAACCGATGAGATTTTCTCGACTTTAAAATCGGAATCAATAACACACGCCTCGGGAATACGTTCCTCAAGGCGTGGCTCTACCACTAGTTTCTCACCGACCGGCCGAGATGAGGAAACAGCCTCTTTCTGCGGAACGGTTTTAGATGTTTTTGCCATTTAGTTTTTGTGAACGAAGGAGAATGGAGATTGAAGTATTTAGTGTTTTAATAAGAACAAGCAACGGAATTTGAAAACCTGGAAATAGGGAGCTTTGGAGAAGGCGAAAAACTATGAAGATAGGAATGGAAAAGTTTCATAAATAAAAGTTTTGAATGATAAAGAAAGGGGCTATTTATCGTTTTCACAATGACGGTTCAAAACTGGTAGTGGCCGACCATTGGCTGACGCGCATTAAATATCTAGGGAGCTGTACCGACGAGAAATTTCTGTCGCTTCTACTGCACATGTCACGATGATTACGTCATGATCGAAGGCTCAAATTGTTTCTTGTCATTACTCTCCAAACACTGAGGGGACTATCTGTATACGGTCAAAATCGTGCATGCCCGATTTTGTATGGTTAATCAAGACCGGGGTGGAAGATCGAGGTTCAATCCCAAGTTATATTGGATCGTTACATGAATAAATATTGCCTAGCTCGTGATTCAGAGACCGATCGAGATCGAGACCAGCTAAGGTCGAGACCGAGAAGGATAGGGATCTAGCGACATCGAAGGAAGCCTGCTAGGTTGAATAACAGAAAGCCGAGGAATCCGTGATCAGGCGAGAATCGTGGTAGAGATCTCGTATGTAGAACTTCTCTACTATACAAAGAGGGTTCCAATCATTTTGGAAGCACACTCATAACAAAACAATATATTACGTTTTCTCTATTAAGCTCTTTTATTCAGTTGTTCAGTTCTTACTTTTCAATAATATACCCAGTTGGTTCGAGGGCGACCTAGCTCGAGGGCCGAAGTTGCGCGTTACATTGGTTTGTTTTATTTTACAGTTAATTTCTAACTTCAATTCTTATATTTCTCAGTTTGTGCCATGTGAAATCACATATCCTTAAAAAATACTTATAAATTTAATTGTTATCCGATTTTAAGGGTAAACAAAGTTGATGTATTTTATTTTTTTCAACTTACTAAGAAATCCAGGGACAGGTCCTGAAATGTTTTTTTGACTAATTCTCAAGAATGTGAGCTTTGAGAGTTTTGAAATTGTGGGCGGAATTGGACTTGAGAGATTGCGCACATTATTGATGTCCAAACTTTAGAGGTACGGCAAGTCTCCGATCGTGAGCGAGAGGTAGCCGGCGTCTTCAATTTTAAAGAGGTTTAGGGAAGTAACACGATTGTTTTTGTCATCACATGAGGGAGTGACTTCAGCCCAATCAGTACAACAATCGGTTTTTAGATCCCATGTGACCAAGTCATAGGGATTGCCTAGGCCTTTCTTGATTTCTAGGAGGGCTTTTTGGTCATTTGGATTGTACCTTTCTGAGAGAGATGTGGAGAATTGAGAGAGGAAGAAGAGAGAAAAATAAAGAAGAGAAACCACAGAGGTTATCATTTTATGAAGCATGAAATGATATGTGAAATTGTGAGGGTATGGTGATAGTATTTATATTTTATAGGACTATCTAATATTCTTGATTTGTACTTTTGTAGTTTTGTGTGATGACTCGCCATGTCATCATGTCACATAAGTGCTATTTGGCATATATTAATGCCATGTGGAAGCTTACATAGGAGAAATACTTACATTTGTGAGAAGATTCTAGAGAAGTATGGACATTTCCTTTGGAAGATCCTAGATGTTTATGGATTTGCTAGGAAAGTCCTTGGAATCTTCTAGGCTTGTAGAGAATTCTAGAGAAAGCCCTTATCTTGTAAATATT
>AWOL01S0034702.1:32799-42835 GCA_000715115.1 Nicotiana otophora
ATGTTCCTCGTCCATTGGAAGGGGCAATCACCGGAGGAGGCCACATGGGAACGCTATGAAGATTTATGGCAATTCAAAGATAAGATCCGAGAGTTTATGTAGCAACATTGCGCCGCGGTCATCGCAACATTAGGTGGGGGAGAGTGTGATGACTCTCCATGTCATCATGCCACATAAGCGCCATTTGGCATATATTAATGCCATGTGGAAGCTTACATAGGAGGAATGCTTGCATTTGTGAGAAGATTCTAGATAAGTATGGACATTTCCTTTGGAAGATCCTAAATGTTTATGGATTTGCTAGGAAAGTCCTTAGAATCTTCTAGGCTTGTAGAGAATTCTAGAGAAAGCCCTTATCTTGTAAATATTAAGGACTTGTATAACAATTAATATTTGCACACTAGCCTCGGAGGAGACTAGTATATAAAGGAGGCCATTCATTTGTAATTCATCAAGCAAACAATTCAAGTTTTCTCTAATACAAAGCTTCCTTTAACAATTCTCTTGTGTTATTTCTACCATTCTCTTAGCGATCTTGAATGTAGTAAGGCTGACTTGGCATACAAGAACGTGTGAAAATTGTCAAGTGCCGCACGTGTAGTTAGTTAAAGACTAAGGACGTGACATTTGGCTATCCCTCTCAATACAGAGTTATTGTCCTCTATTGCAGTAATAAAATGATAGTGGGATAATTTCATAGATCTAACCTTCACCTTTTGCTTTATCATATTGATTATCGCTGTGGTTTATGATAGTATGCTTTAACACGGTTATTTGAATTTTCTTGTAACTATTCTTTTTAAATTATTGATTGCTAATGCAAGTAAAATACGATTTGCTAGTTTGGTCCATCTTTAATATTACTATTACCTTCGTTCTAGTTTATCTGAACCTATTTCGTTTTTGGTCCGTTCCAAAAAGAATGACCCATTTCTAAATTTGAAAATAATTTTGCTTAAACTTATAATTCTACCCTTAATGAGAAGCTTTTATAACCACACAAATACTCTATGCCCCTTTTTGAATTATTTAGGACCATAAATTTCAAAAGTCTTCATTTTTTCTTAAACTCTGTAACCAGTCAAATTGGTTCACATACGCGAATATTAATTTATTCCAATTTGCATTAAAACGTGCATATTTCGGGAATATCAAAGATTTCAATCATATTATTTTAATAAAAGTTTCCACGAACCTGATGCCAACTTCCTGCAAATCCAAAGGCATCTTAGTCAAATAGAAAGTTTGTGATTATGTTTTATACTTCAATACTACACAAGCAGGTTGAATTGTGTGGTATTTAATTTTTACGTGCACTAAATTATAGAAGAACCTAGTTCTGTTATGCGTTCCTTAATCTACTGTTGCCAAATAAATAATTTAGAAAGTAAAGAATACAAGTAGTTTTACGTGAAAAATACCCGATTCAAAAGGTGAAAAAACTACGTCATATTACCTAGTAAGATGTTTTCCAAAACTTCACTACATCTCTGAGCCAAACAACAATATTTACAAACCTCTTATGAATCTAAGGATTAAACTCTAACCCTTGTAGCAACAAGCCACATGTTGTTACGACAGTTTCAAGTTAACACTAACTTGAATAATATAACTCAAGTACCTAGTACAAATGCTTCTAAGAAAAACTGAAAGGTACAATTTAAAAGCACCTGCTACAATTGAACTACAATAAAAGACAGACACATGGAACTAGTTATTCTATCTAGTTCATGTAGCTTCAGGTTCGCACTCTTGAAACACAAGAATTGCTTGCAAAATGCCTTGCTTAACTTCAGCGTATGTTCGTCACCGGTAAAAGATAACACAACTGATATTTGTAGAATTAGTAAAATAAAAATTAACAAGAGTTTTAATGCTTTACTCTTCTTTGGTAGAAGAAGAGTTCTAGTTATCTTCAACTTCTAACTCCTTTATCTTGGATAGAGTTCTTTTCAAATAAGATGTCCTTCTAAATAATAATTTATACTTATTCATACTTATTCCTTACAAGTACACGAAACCTTTACACTAAGGTGCACTCGATCTTGTACTGTTGGTACGGGTGAAAGTTGGCTGAACTCCAGGACTGATTCCGTCTCCTTGCCAACTGGGAACTTGCATCTTCGTCATCTTCACCATATTTCTCAAACTAGAAGTTCCTATTTGAACCGTGTGTTGGCTATATGAAATAGCTCTTGGTCAAATTGGGTCACACCCGTCCATTCCTATAGCTTATGAATTACCAAAAACGAAACATATTTGAATCAATTCCATGAATGAACAAGTTGGAAACGAACATTGTTCGAAATCACATCTGATGTGAATGCAAGTCTACCGCGAAAACACTGTGTTTGAGAGTGACTGAAAATGGGTAGACCTTTAGTTACTGAAAGTGGCTGGTTTTGGAGCCCGATTTGCTGCCGGTAAAAATGAAATTTGGATTGAAAAATTACAGATACTGAAGAAATATTATCAAAACGCTAGCATAACATATAATACCTGTAAAAATTCGAGATCCAGCCGGAGTTTCTGTGTTTCAACTTTATCCATAGTTGCAAAGTGAAGAAAAAGAAGAAGCAGAATAGAGGACGCTATGATTTTTAGGGGTATTTTTGTTCAAATATTAACCCTTGCATGAGAAAGTGACTAAATTCCGATTAATTTTGAAATTGTGACTTATTTTTAATTAGCAATTATAAAATTGTCTATTCGTGAATTTCTTCCTAAATACTATACTCCCAATTCTATTTAATATCGCTATTTTCTTTCTGGCCGTTCTTAAGAAAGGGAAAAAAACAATCTTTATTTACTTGGAAAAAAAATAATTTTAACTTAAGGAATGTCCATGCCACGAGTTCTATTCTTTTATTTCTTATATTTTGTGCTTAATTAAATATTGCCACACATAAAATAAAAAGTAAGAAAAGAGAAGAATCATAAGACCCCATTAGAAAGAAGTAATATTGTCGTTGTGAACTCATTGTCATTGTTAACGATTAACCATTAGTGTTGTTACGTTGAAGTGATTTGGAAAAGTACTTTTAGTGTGATCTCTCATAAAATAATATAGTGTACGGCTAGAAATGTTTAGAGAGAACCTCTTTCTTCTCTCTAAGATAACTAAGGATAACATAGGAAACCCTAATCTCCCACACCTTACTGCCAAGTTTCTTGCCCTCTATGCCTTTGTATATTGACACCGATGGATCTGGCTGGGCTTCCGAAATGGCAGAGACTAAACAATGGGTTAGAGAGAGAACCTCCTCCTTCTGTCTAAGATAGCTACGGATAACATTAGGAAACCCTAGTCTCCCATACCTTACTGCCAAGTCTCTTGCCCTCTACGTCTTTGCATATTGACACCGATGGATCTGGACATTGAAAGAGAAAAACAACAAGCTATAGCAAAGAAGAACCCTAAAGAGAACCAAAGTCAGAATCCTCTAACACAAAACAAAGAAGTAGGGGTATCCTTCTTAGAAAAACTTAAATCTTGTCTTAATGAGTTGCAAGATGAGAGTCACATACGAGTTCAAGGAAACTTTGAGAACCTACTCCCAGAAGATGAATCCGAAAATACTCTTGACACGGATGTCTTCATTCCAATATCCTCGTTAGATAACGAAAGAATTTATAAAAATTGGTCCAATGCTTTAATCATAAAAATCTTTGGAAGAAGAGTAGGCTTCCAGTTTCTACAACAAAAGCTTCATGCTATATGGAAACCTACAAAAGCACTCTCCTTAATAGACCTAGGATAAGACAAGAATATAATCAAAAGCCTCACATCACCCAAGCAAAATTCGAAAATTTAGTGGGTACTAGGAATCCTTAAACATTAGACCATAACGATACTAGTCAAAGCATAATTGAACCTTGACATGACCACAATAAGGAAGGATCCTAACAACCCTAAGATCCAAAAGGTGGATCATTGCCCAGAAGACCATCCAAGTTTACTTGCCAATAAGACAAAAAATACCTTTACATAAGTGGACATAGTAAATACCTTGAAACCTAGAAATCAAGCTAGCCTTAAAGAGGCAATCATAGGACAAACTAATGACCTCAAAAGCATTAACTCTCTAATTAAATCAAGTTTAGAAAGCAATCCAATAGAAGACCCCATAGCATCTATGGACATTGAAACAGCCATAGACCTTGAGGAATCCATTGAGGCACTAATGGAAGACAAGACCTCGCCCCTCAAGATGGGTAACCTCCCCTTAAATAGCTCTTTTAGTACAATGGCCAGCCACCATATTATAGTACATGGAGACAGGGATCCAAATAATAGTCACCATCTTTAATTCTCGAGATACTCGGCCACCAAAATAAGGACCAATGGACCATCAGACACACTATAAACACAACTCACTTAACAAATATGATCCTAGCATAAGCTTAGTTGGGCCAGTTCTAACAAAAGAATTAACAAAGCAAAATCAACACATTACGGATAAAGGAGAACCAGCATGCACGAAACAATACAAGGGAGGTCTCTCCACTGAATACAACCCAAACTCCTCTAATCTACTCAACGATGACCATTCATCAAAGCCATGTTCCACAATCATGGCTGGAGCACGGGTTAATGGGGCATGCTTTGAGCATAATTTTACAACTCAATGGGCAAAATATAGTCCAGTTAGAGGACCCAAGCTATCTAGCACAGATAGTTTCGGAGGGGTTTCAGCTAGGTATGAATAACATCATGAACTTACCATGGTACTACATGCTTCACCATCACCCATAGTCCTTTCCCATATACCCAAGCCCAGGGATTCACCCATCTCCATAGAGTCAACATCCATGGGGATACCCAAGCTCACACGCCCAGTATCCCTCCAAACTATTCAACATGTAGATGCCACTCTTCCCCAACCCTCAGAACCCATCAGCCCCAGCTAAAATATACCAAACCAATCCACAACACCTAATGAACACACACACGAGCCATGCAACAAACCATGCACCCTTACTGAACCATGCACAGACCATACACTCACCCTTAACACATGATGTCAACAACAATATACAACTACCAGTAGAGATACAGAATGTACCAGTGCTTACACCAACTACACAACAAGATAAGAACCAAACAAGGATGGAAGAAGAGGAAGAAGATAAAGAAATGCCAACAGAAAGAGTAGTGGAGCATGGAGTGTTGAGGTACGCAAAAACAATGGTGTTCAAGGTAAGAATAGAAAAAAGATTCATCTTAATCTGCCCGGTGGATTTGAGGAAATGCCCAATCACTATAAGGAAGCTAAACCCACCGGGAATATACCAATATGCTGTAGTGATGGTTCCAAGATTGTTCACACACTATTGGATGAACCAAGAGAGAAACATGAGGCATCACAGTCCTCAAATGAGCCAAAAGAGGGTGTGTTCAACCCAAAACACTAATATGAATATCATCATTTGGAATTGTAGTGGTGCAAGTAATGTTGATTTTAGAAGAGCTTTTCGTTCGATGCTAGACTACCATCGACCTAATGTAGTAGCTTTATTTGAAACCAAGCTTGAAGATCACCATAACATGGTGCATGACTTTGGCTTCTCCAGTTTAATTCAGACTCCATCTCACGGAAGATGAGGTGGCATGACACTTATGTGGAACATCGAAGATACCTTAATAGACCAAATCGGAGGCACGGATCAGGAGATATATGCGATGGTAAAGGTAAATAATTCGAACAGTTATTTGCTTCTTATAGTTATTTATGCTAGCAATCTATTAGAGGAAAGACTTATTTTATGGGACAATCTTAAAATATTAGCAAACAACTTCAAAGGACCTTGGTTAGTAGTAGGAGACTTTAACGAGGTAACACGAGCTTTAGAAAAATTTGGAAGGCTCCCTGTTAATAATAATAGACTTACCCATTTTAATAATTGTCTTAACTATTTCAATATCTTGGATTTAGGGTACAAGGGTCCTAAGTATACATGGACTAATAAAAGTAAACAATGCAAAACCCTAATCATGGAAAGATTGGATAGATGTTTAGCAAACACGGATTGGATTAATCTATTCAAAGAAGCGAGTGTCAAACACCTTATTAGGACCCACTCCGACCATTGCCCTACTAAATTGGACCTTCACAAAATAATTAGCACTAGTAATAATATTTTTAGAATCGAGTCTATGTGGATGTCGCATCGTAGTTTCAGAAGTCTATTAAAGGAAACATGGGATAATCAATTAGACATCCTTAAAGCAATCGAGTAATTTACATATAGGGTTAAGGAATGGAATAATAATACTTTTGAAAATATATTTAGGAAAAAAATACCATTATTTCTAGATTACGGGGTATTTAGAATTAACCAAAATACACCACTAGCAATTTCCTTATCAGCCTAGAAAATGACCTTATTGAGGAGTATAATAATATAATGAGATTAGAGGAAGAGTTTTGGAAGCTCAAATCTAGAATTCAATGGATCCAAGAAGGAGATACGAATACTAAATTCTTTCAGATGCCTACGTTACATAGAAGGATAAAGAATAAAATCCTAAGTCTAAAAGATGAGGGTGGGAACTGGATTCATGACCAAAATGATATAAAGTCCATCATTACTAATTTCTATCTTAATTTATACTCTACAGAGCAAGTCTTATCCTACAAGAAGAATATCTACATGTCCTATATTGCCACCATCAACGATATTGATCACAATTTATTAACTGACACCCCCTTTGAGAAAGAAATTAATAATGCCCTCTTTTCATTCAAACCTTTTAAAGCCCCGAGGCTTGATGATTTACACCCTTTTTTATCAAAGATATTGGGAGGAGACTAGTAAGCACCTGGTAAGCTTTTGTAGGGATATTTTTTACCTCTAAATATATACCTGAAGACATGAACAACACCTTCGTTTGCTTAATTCCAAATGTCAAAATGCGGAAACCATAAGGCAATACAGATCAATTATCCTTTGTAACACTGCGTACAAAGTTTTCACAAAAATAATAGTCAATAGGATAAAACTCTATCTTGCTAACATTATCCACCCCACCCAAACTAGCTTCATCAAAGGAAGAAGGGCAGTAGATAATACTATTATAGTAAAAGAAGCTTCCCTCGACCTTAAAAATCTTAAAGGGAAAAAATCAAAAATGATGATCAAAATAGATTTGGAGAAAGCCTTTGATAAGATTTAATAGTCCTTTATTAGGTTCTCCTTAATATCCCTGAATTTCCCTAAGAATCTCATAGACCTCATCATGGACTGTATTTCTACCACAAATACTTCTATTCTTTTCAATGGGACCAGGACAGATTTCTTCAAACAAACAAGAGGAATTAGACAAGGTGGCCTTTTATCTCCCTACCTATTTATCATCTGCATGCAAATGCTATCGAGACTCATAGACCACGAAATTGACTGTTGCAAATGGGACCCTATTAGAATTAGTCCTAGAGACTACCTATATCACATCTTTTCTTTGCAGACGACCTTATTATACTAATGGAAGTCAACCAAAAAAGTTACAATTCTCTCATCAATACGCTCGACAAATTCTGCACAATATTAGAGAAATCCATAAATTTTAACAAATCCAAAATCTTATTTTCCAATAATACACCACCTGGACTGAGAAACCTTTATAGTAATAAACTATCAATAAAGGCTGCCAACAATCTCGGCAAGTACTTAGGATTCTCAGTGATCAGTACTAGACCATCCAAAAAGGATTTTCAATTCATAAAAGATCGAATGAATAGTAAACTTAGGGGATGGAAAATTAAGTTTCTTAGTAGTGCTGGTAGAGCAACCCTTATAAAATCAACCTTGGCTTCCATCCCAAACCATGTTATACAAATATATAACCTCTCCAAGGCTACGCTAAATAATATTGACACAATCCAAAGAAATTTCCTATGGGGGACTACTGAGCAAAAACGAATATGCCACTTAGTTAGGTGGGATGTTGTCACAAGACAAAGAACCAAGGGGGCCTTTGGCTCCATAAAGAAGCTTGGAAAAACAGCTCCTTCCAGGCAGCCTTGGCTTGGAGATATAGGAAAATCAATGATTCTCTTTGGGCTAATATATTACAGAATAAGTATGATAGGAAATAATTGCCAAGAATTAATAGTGCCAATAAAATCTTAGGCTCTCATACTTGAAACAATATTAAGAAAGGAACAATTATCTGCAAGCAAGCCACCAAATGGGTTGTTGGAGATGGGCAATCAATAAACCTTTGGCGCGATAATTGGGTTAATCAAGTAGGCCCACTCAAGAATTACGTACAGGGCCCCCTCACATAAAAGAAAGTAGACCAAACTCTAAACTCTATAATAAATAAAGATTCCTACAACCTTACGAACATGTCCATTATCCTACCTGAAGAAATAACCAATAAGATTCATAGTACCTATATAAAACAAACCCACCCTAAAAAGGATACTTTTGGTTGGAGCTCTAGGAATCATAACACTTTCTCAACCAAAGCTGCTTATGAGCTTATATCTGGCCAAGTGAACTATAAAGGGACAAATCACGATGGATATGAAAACCTAACATGCCTAATAAGTTAAAAATTTTCTTATGGGCAGTCGCTCTCAACAGACTCCCCACAACTCGCATGCTCGCTAGGAGAAATAGTTTCCCTAATGGAAATTGTTCCATTTGTGGCATCGAAGAATAGGACATCGCGCATGATTTCTTCGGTTGTGTCTACTCTAAGGCAATATGGGCACAAAATGCACTAATCATAATTATTCCCAAGGACATAACTCTAATGATACCATGTTTAACTGGCTGAGAGATCAATTGAAAACTAAAAAACCTTATAACGTCTACGTCAATTGATCCAAATTACTCCCATTCCTAGTATAGTATATATGGTTCACTAGAAATGATACAACTTTTCGGAACATCAAATCCTCTCCCAATATCAATATCCCAGTTAATATGGAAATAGAATTTGTGTTCACAACAAACAAAAATTCAAGAAATCCTAGGAAAAGCACCATCCTTATTAAGTGGGAAGCTCCGAGTGACGGTTTCTATAAACTTAACATAGATGGGGCTTGTGCTAGTAACCCAGGGAAGGAGGGTATGGGGGGGGGGTATTTAGGGACAGTAATAAAAAATGGATCCTGGGTTTTAAAATGAGCATGAAACACGTGACAAATATCTACATGGAAACACTTGCTTTGCTTTATAGGGTTAATTTAGCCATTGAAAGGGGCTTGCTACCAGTAGTTATTAAAACAGATTGCCAAGAACTTATTAACCTACTGACTAACAATGACTATCTCTATCAAAACTTGATTGATGATTGCAGGTCCTTATTAAGGAGTGCGAGTGATCCGCCACTAAATCATATGTTCATAGTAGCTAATGGAGTAGCAGACCAATTAGCGAAGAATGCATGCAAAATGGACGTTTTTGGAAGATTGTTTACTTATCTTGTGTCACCCACTTTTGTTTGTACTGCTTTTGAAAGAGATGGAATAGGTACCTTGCTACCTAGGAATATCTCTATTTGTAATAACTCCTGAAGTTACTATTATGAATAAATGTCTTTTATCACCAACAAAAGAAATGACAAAACAAATCAGGTGTCATGTAAAAGCTAGTAAAGCAATACTTGAACGACGATAAATCAGACAACAAAAGAAAAATAGACCAAAAGAGACACAAACATTTAACATGGTTCAGCCAATTGACCTAGAGTACAAAAATATTGAGAGAACGTCACGAAAAGGAAAACACAAGTGACACACTAGCACTTGTGCCGTAACGTTCTCCCCCTAAACACGACCCTCAAATCCTACATGGCTACATTGTGAATGCTACTGAATGAGACCGGAGGATCCTCAATTTATAGAAGTACAAATATTTTCCTACCAGTAAAAGAACTAGCCAAATATGGAAGATTTATAATTTTCTTCCACAAGAAGAAAAATCCAATTATGGCAAATATGTTTCCCTTTCCTTTGAGAGAGAGGAAAATCAAATATGGTAAGCAAAATCAGGACAAATACCTAACAATTCATCACCCCCC
>AWOL01S0034702.1:51421-81748 GCA_000715115.1 Nicotiana otophora
AGACGTGTATAAGAGACAGCCCCAACCCACCTACCCTCTCACCCCCTCCCCTCCCCACCCTAAATAAATATATTATTAATAGTACTTTCTTTTTCTGTTATAAATAGTTTTTTTTCATTTCAACATATCTGTATTTTCTTTTCATGATAAAAAAGTATTTTGTTTTTCTTTTTAACAAAACAATTACTTTCTTTTCATGATGTAGAAAACGTATTTTCTTTCATTTCAACAAAGTATTTTTTTTTATTTTAAAAAAAATGAGTATTTTTTTTCATGATGTAGAAAAAATATTTTCTTTTATTTCAATAAAATGAGTACTTTATTTTTATATTTTAGAAAGAGTATATTTGTTTTTCAACCAAAACAATAGTATTTTTTTTTTAGTTATGGAGCACAAATTTCAACATTATTTTCGCGTAAAAAATTAAAGTATCACACATTAGTTCCTTTGGGTTTGTGTGAATTTTTAGAAGTATAATTAAATTCTTGAAGAAAATAGAGTCCTGAAAACGTTGAATATTTAGGAGGGGAGGGGACGAGCAAGGAAGCATGTGGACTTGGGGGAGGGAGTGAGGAGAGTACCATAAAAAAATATTTTCTTAAAAAAATATTTTCTACTCTCTAACTACATACTTAAAATATTTTCTGAAAAAAGTTTTTCACTCATCCACCAAATAAGGAAAAATATTTTCCACGAAACATTTTCTTTCGTACCAAACACACCAAAAGTAAATTGCCTCGTGCTCCATTTAAGTCGACAGTGTAGACACTATTTATTGGGGGTACTTGAGACTAGTTGAGAGTCAAGTCGATTGATTTTAACTCCAGAAATAAGATGGGTTTCAAGTTTTAGCCTAAATTGATAAACCAAAGTTTTTTAAAACATTTTTGAATTACATGAGAAATACTCTTTTTAATTATTTTATATGACGACTTCAAATTTATTTTAAACATTTTTGAATTTACATGAGAAGTACTCTTTTCAATTATTTTATGTGAAGACTTCTAACAAATAATACAATTTAAGATGTTATTTTAACTTATACTAATTTATATTAGTGTATTAGTGGTAGGAACATTAAAGTAATACGTAGTTAATTTATACAAATGAAACTATATCGAATATTTTGAAATGCCTCAAAGTAACTGCAGTTAATTGCCCTTCCCATTATCATCGAAATACTATTATATACGCCTTTTATTAGCAAGCTACCCTCGTCTAACTCGTCAATTAACCGTTTTATTCGTCCACCCATTACAACAACAACAAACAATCTAGTGAATTTTCACAAATGGAGCATGGAAAGGATAGTGTGTACGTAAACCTTACCCTACCTTCAGGGGCGGATCTATGTATGGAGTTGAGGGTGGTACGCCACCCGGTCGCTCGAATAAAATCTTGTATATGTACTAGTATTTTCCTCAAAAATCCTACATAAGGCATGAGTGTGTAACGACCCGACCGGTCGTTTTGAGAGTTGTAGCACTGTTCCCCCATTTACTACTCATTTTGTGCTTTACCATTGTTATATGACTTGCCGGGATAATTGGTTCGGGTCCAGAGATATTTCAGAATGAATTGAGGCACTTAGTCTCAAGGTGGGAAGCTTAAGTTGAAAATATTGATCAAATATTGTCTTATGTATAAACGACTCTGGAATAGAGTTTTGATTGTTTCGTTAGCTCCGTTGGGTGATTTTGGACTTAGGAGCGTGTCCGGATTGTGATTTAGAGGTCTATAATTGGATTAGGCTTGAAATGGCGAAAGTGTGAAATTTGGGAGTTTGACCGAGAGTGGACTTTGTGGTTACCGGGCACAGATTTGGGTTCCCGGAGTTGATGTAGGTCTGTGGTGTCATTTGTGACTTGTGTGCAAAATTTGAGGTCAATCGGACGTGATTTGATAGGTTTCAGCATCATTTTTAGAAGTTGGAATTTCCTTAGCTTCAATAGGCTTGAATTGGGGTGTGAGTCATGTTTTTGATGTTGTTTGATGTGATTTGAGGGTTCGACTAAGTTCGTATTATATTTTAGGACTTGTTGGTATAATTGATTGAGGTCCCGGGGGCCTCGGGTGGAGTTCGGATGGTTAACAGATCAAATTTGGAATTTGGATGATTGCTGAAGCTGGGAGTCCGTTGGTGTAATCGCACCTGCAGAACTTTGATCGCAGTTGCGAGCTGGGAAGCACAGAAGCGGAGTTTGGATTGGGGGCTATGGAGCGCGAATGCAGAAGCATTTCCGCAGGAGCGGACTCGCACCTGCGCGTGGAGGATCGCAAAAGCGGAGAGGAGCTTGGAGTCACTTTTCCGCAGAAGAGGATGGACTTGTGCAGATGCGCACCCGCATGAGCGGGAATTGGGACCGCAAAAGCGTTTGGTCGGCCCTTAAGTGACCGCAAAAGAGGATTTTTGGACCGCAAGCTGGGTAGTATTTAAATCTGAAGGGTTTCATGATTTCTCTCATTTTGGACTTTGCAAACTCGATCTAAGGCGATTTCTGAGAGGATTTTCGACAGGTTTCTTCAGGTAAGTCACTTGTGGTTAAATTTATTCAATAATTTTGTTTCCCCAAGTGTGGTTCTAAGGTGTAATTTTGGGAGTTGAGGCTAGGGATTTGGAGAGATTAAATTGGGGATTTGGGTGTCAATTTGGTGTTGGAGTTTGGTATATTTGGTATGGTTGGATTCGTGGTTGAAGGTGCTTCCGGATTTTGTGACTTTTATTGGATTCCGAGACGTGAGCCCGGGGCCGGCTTTTGAGTCAACTTTTTGATTTTTGATTAATAACTTAGTATTTTCTTATGGAATTAATTCCTTTAACTGGTGTTAATTATATCGAACTCTTTTTGGCTAGATTCGAGACATTTGGAGGTTGATTTGCAAGGAAAGGACATGTTAGAGCAGAGATCTGCACGCTGGAGGTAAGTAACACTTCTAAGCTTGGTTCTGAGGGTGTGAAACACTAAATTTCGTATTATGTGATTGATGTTGAGGTGACACATGAGCTAAGTGACTGGCATGTAGGCGTGCACCACATGAATTGTGACTTGGTCGATTCCATGGAACTGAATAGTTGTCAAATCTTGTTGTTACCGGTATTTTCACCATGTGTTAGATCTGTTGAGTTGTCAATCATGTTAGAAACCCTGCTTAGGCTATATGATGGTACTATTGGGACCCACAGTGACCGTTCTTTGCTGTAGAACTAATGCTTAATCTTACAATTTGCACTCACTCACAGTTATTACTTGCATATTATGTCTCAGTCTCTATTGTCTTTACATGTTATATCATATCATCATTGTGGGTTGATTATCATGATTTTGGTGAGCATGAGAGACTGGAGAGGTTATTGAATGAGTGGGGCTGAGGGCCTATTGCGAGTGATATTTATGGGATCGGGCTGCACAACGCAACAAGCTTTATTGATTCATGCCAGGATTTGGCTTATTATAGCGCTTGGGCTGGATCTATCATGTTACGTGTTAAGTTTTGTTGCGAAATCTGAAAGCTTGTCTAAGTTCTTGTTGAAAGTATCTCTAAATTCTTGTACCTTCACTTGTAGAATACAAATATCTCAGATATCATTGTAATATTTTTCTGTAACTTTCTGTACTGCTAAATATTGAAAGTGGACCGTAATAAATGGACTTGTCACTACTTTTAGTCCAAAGGTTAGATTTCTTACTTATTGAGTTGGTTGTACTCACGCTACACCCTGCACCTCGTGTGCAGATCCAGGTGCTTCATGTTTCAACGGTTGTTGATTTGTAGAGGCGAGACCATCGGATATCATCGAGGTAGTTGCTTGGCGTTCGCAGACCTTGACTCTCCTCCCTCATCTTTCCGTTTATTTATTCAGTTTTACTTCTAGACAATGTACTAGACTTTGTTATTTCGTAGATGCTCATGTAGTCAGTGACACCCCGGTTTTGGGAAGAATTTATGTATTTAGTTATGATTTTCCTATCCTGTTTTAAGAGATTTTTCCTTTATTTAAATTGTTTTGGAAATATCTGAATAGTCGGCTTGCCTAGTACCATGATAGGCGACATCACACGGGTTGGTTTTGGGTCGTGATAAGTTGGTACCAGAGCCTAGGTTACATAGGTATCATGAGTCATAAGAAGGTTTAGTAGAGTCTTGTGGATCGGTATGGAGACGTCTGTACTTTGCTTCGAGAGGCTGCTGAACCCTTAGGAAATTTCACATTCTTGTATTCTTGTCGTGCGAATTTATTGATTCCTGAAACTAAAACTTCTGTTATTCTATTCTATCACAGATGGTGAGGACACGTGCTACTGGACAGGACGGACAGCCACCAGTACCACCAGCCAGGGCCACGAGAGGTCGAGATCGCGGTAGGGGCAGAGGTGCAGCTCGTACAACAGCTAAAGCAGCACATGCAGATCTACTAGCTGCTCCAGATCAGGAGCAGGTTCCAGATATGGTTGAGCCAGTAGGGCCAGCTCAGGCACCAGCTGTGCCCAGAATGATCCTAGGCCTTCAGGAGGCTTTGGCTAAGATTTTGACGTTGTGCACAAGCCTTTCTTAGGCAGTTTCTATTCAGACCACGCCAACCACTTATTAGGTAGGGGGAGGTACTCATACTCACGCCGCCCGTACTCCAGAGCAGGTGATGCACGTACTTCAGATGCCGGGGGTATTACCAGCCCAGCCGGTTGCAGCTGCTCAGGCCCGGGGGGTCCTGTTATGACTGATGATGATCAGAGGAGACTTGAGAGGTTTGGGAGACTCCAGTATCCATCATCCAGTGAGGCTGAGTCTGAGGATGACCAAGAATTGTTTGATAGGTACCAGCGGATTCTTCGCACGACGGGTATTCTGGAGACCAGTGGGGTCTCATTCACTACTTTCCAGTTTACTGGGTCTGCCTTCAGATGGAGGGAGGCCTATGAGAGGAGCAGGCCAGTCGGTGCTACACCACTATCATGGCATGAGTTCTCCGATTCTCTTCTTGGAGAAGTTTGTGCCACCGACCCGTAGGGAGGAGCTGCATAGGCAATTCAAACAGCTACGCTAGGACGACCTGTCTGTGACCCAGTATGAAATGAGATTTTCAGAGTTGGATTGTCACGGAGTTTGGTTGGTTCCCACTGAGAGAGATAGGATTAGGAGATTCATTGATGGCCTCACATATCAGTTGTGTTTTGCTATGACCCGGGAGAGTGTATCTGGTGTTCAGTTCGACTAGGTGGTTGATATTGCTCGGCGATTAGAGATGTTCTGTAGTCAGGAGCGTGAAGAGAGGGAGGTCAAGAGGCCTCGTGGATCGGGTGGTTGCGACGGTGTTCCTTCTGGGGGTTAGTTCTACCACAGCAGGAGTTGTCCTTATACGCCCGCTCAAATGGCTCGTTCAGTCCATCGTGGTACATCATCCAGCCGTGGTTCATATAGTGCTAGACCGGGCCAGTCATCCCTCAATGCTCTCCCAGCTCAGAGTTCATCTCATGCACCTTCAGTTCAAGGTTCGCCTGCACCAGGTTCTTCTGGTAGTTATTCTGGTTCTCGGGGTCCGCTTCGGTATTTTCCACTATTTCCCGAGAGGGGATGTTTCAAGTGTGGAGAGTTGGGTCATGTGAAGAGGTTCTGTCCCCGCCTTACGGGAGGTCCAGTTCAGCAAAGGAGTCAGGCCATGACTTCAACACCAGTTACTTCACCACTTGCCCAGTCAGCTCGGGGTGGGGCTTAGGCAGCTAGGGGTCGCCCTAGAAGGCGATGCCGATCAGGTGGTGGCCAGACCCAATTCTATGGTCTTCCTTCTAGACTAGATGCCATTGCTTCAGACATAGAGATCACAGGTATTGTCTCAGTATTACACATGGATGCTTCTGTATTATTTGACCCTAGTTCCACTTATTCGTATGTATCATCGTATTTTTCTCATTAACTGGATATGCCTCGTGAGTCCTTAGTCTCATATGTTCATGTATCTATGACATTGGGCGATACTATTATTGTGGACAGTGTATATCGGTCATGTGTAGTGACCATTGGGGGATTGGAGACTTTAGTCGATCTCTTATTGCTTAGTATGGTTGATTTCGACGTGATATTGGGTATGGATTGGTTGTATCCATGTCATGCTTTGCTAGATTGTCACATTACGACCGTGAAGTTGGCGATGCCGGGTTTGCCAAGGATCGAGTGGAGAGGTTCTCTAGATTATGTTCCCAGCAGGGTGATTTCATATTTTAAGGCTTAATGGATGGTTGGGAAGGGTTGTTTATCTTATTTAGCCTTTGTGATGGATGTTGGTGCTGATACTATTCTGTTCTGGTGGTACGAGACTTTCCAGACGTGTTTCTTGCAGACCTGTCGGGCATGTCGCCCGACAGGGATATTGACTTTAGTATTGACTTGGTGCCAGACACTCAGCCTATTTCTATTTCTCCATATCGTATGGCACCTGTTGAGTTGAAGGAACTGAAAGAACAACTTCAAGAACTTCTTGATAAGGGTTTATTAGGCCTAGTGTGTCGCCTTGGGGTGCACCAGCTCTGTTTGTGAAGAAGAAGGATGGCACTATGCAGATGTGCATCGATTATAGGCAGTTGAACAAAGTTACAATTAAGAACAAGTATCCTTTGCCGTGCATTAATGATCTATTTGACCAGCTTCAGGGAGCGAGGGTGTTCTCTAAGATTGATTTGAGGTCTAGGTATCACCAATTGAATATTCTCGATTCGGATATCCTAAAGACAACATTCAGGACCCGTTATGGTCATTATGCGTTCCTTGTGATGCCTTTTTGGCTGACCAAAGCCCCAACATCATTCATGCATCTAATGAACAATGTATTTTAGCCTTATCTCGACTCGTTTGTCATAGTATTCATTGATGATATCCTGGTGTACTCTCATAGCCAGGAGGAGCATGCCCATCATTTGAGGATTGTGCTATAACGGAAGAGGGAGGAGAAGCTTTATGCCAAGTTCTCCAAGTGTGATTTTTGGCTTAGTTTGGCTAAGTCCTGGTGTACTCTCATAGCCAGGAGGAGCATTCCCCTCACCTTTTGTCTAGTGAGGGGATTCAGGTAGATCTTAAGAAGATAGAGGCGATTCTGAGTTGGCCCAGACCGTCCTCGGCTACAGAGATTCGGATCTTTCTCGGCTTGGCCGGTTATTATCTTCGCTTCGTTGAGGGTTTCTCATCTCTTGCATCGCTTTTGAACAAATTGACCCAGAAGGGCGATACTTTCAGGTGGTAGGATGAGTATGAAGAGAGCTTTCAGAAGCTCAAGACTGCCTTGACCACAACTCCAGTTCTAGTTTTGCTTTCAGCTTTAGGTTCTTATACAGTGTATTGTGATGCTTCTAGGATCGGTATTGGGTGTGTCTTGATGCAGGAGGGTAGAGTGATTGCTTATGCTTCACGTCAGTCGAAGCCTCATGAGAAGAACTACCCTGTTCATGATTTAGAGTTGGCTTCCATCGTACATGCATTGTCGATTTGAAGACATTATCTCTATGATATGTGTTGCGAGGTATTTACGGATCATTGAAGTCTTCAGCACTTGTTCAAACAAAAGGATCTAATTTGAGGTAGCGGAGATGGTTGGAGCTGCTAAAGGACTATGATATCACTATTCTGTATCATTCCGGGAAGGCCAATGTAGTGGCCGATGCCTTGAGTAGAAAGGCAGTGAGTATGGGTAGCCTTGCATTCATTCCTATTGGTGAGAGATCGCTTGATGTTGATGTTCAGGCCTTGGCCAACCAGTTCGTGAGATTAGATGTTTCGGAGCCCAACCGGGTTAGAGCTTATGTGGTTTCTCGGTCTTCCTTATATGGTTGCATCAGAGAGCGCCAGTATGATGATCCTCATTTGCTTGTCCTTAAGGACACGGTTCAACACAGTAATGCCAAGGATGTTACTATTGGGGATGATGGGGTGTTGAGGATGCAGGGTCGGATTTGTGTGCCTAATATATATGGGCTACGTGAGTTGATTCTTGAGGAGGCTCACAGTTCGCGATATTCCATTCATTCGGGTTCCGCGAAGATGTACCAGGACTTGAGGTAACACTATTGGTGGAGGAGGATGAAGAAGGATATAGTGGGGTTTTGTAATGACCCGGCCGGTCGTTTCGAGAGTTGTAGCCCCGATACCCTATTAACTGCTTCTCCCATATCTTTTTCTGCTATTGTGACTTGCCGGGAGGTTTCGTTTTGGTTTTTGGAGTGTTTTGGGACACTTAGTCCCTAAATGGAGGTTTTAGTTAGTATTTAGACCATAGTCAGAACTATGTGGAAACAACTCCGGAATAGATTTCCATCGGTTCTGTTAGCTCCGTTAGGTGATTTTGGACTTAGGGCCGTATCTGGATAGTGTTTTGGAGGTCTGCAGCTCATTTAGGCTTGAAATGGCAAAAGTCGAAGTTTTGGAGATATTGATCGGTAGTGGACTTTTTGATATCGGGGTCGGATTCCGATTACGGAAGTTGGAGCATGTCCGTAAGGTTGATTATGACTTGTGTGCAAAATTTGGGGTCAATCGGACGTGGTTGGTAGGTTTCAGCATCGGTTGTCGAATTTGGAAGTTTCAAGTTCTTTAAGTTTGAATCGTAGGATGATTCATGATTTTAGCACTGTTTGATGTGGTTTGAGGGCTCTACTAAGTTCGTATGGTATTTTAGGACTTGTTGGTATGTTTGGTTGAGGTCCCACTTAAGAGAAGATATCAGATTTCTGGTGTTTTTGTTGCAGGCATTTCTTCATCACGTTCGTGAGAGAGGTCTTGCGATCGCATAGGGCATCTGGGAGGCCAGCTCAAGTTTGTTCTTCACGTTCGCGCAAAGGAGCCCGCGTTCGCGAAGGTATGGTCAGTGGAAGCATTGCGAACACGAAGAGGGGAACGCGTTCGCGTAGAGGAAGTGAGGCAGCTGGGGACCTTAGCCATTTGGTATACGCATTCGTGTAGTAGGTATCGCGTTCACAAAGGACCAGAAAGTGAAAGGTACGCGTTCGCGAAGGAGGAAATTTGGTCAGTGGAATTTTTGTTATACGCGAACGCGAGATAGTGGCTTCGTTCGCGAAGAAGGGAACACCTGGGCTGATTTAAAAGTTCAAAATCGAGGGTTTATGTCATATATCACCATTTGGACTTGAGAGCTCGGAATTAGGCGATATTTGGAGGGATTTTCACGTAGGTGTTTGGGGTAAGTGATTCTTACCTAGTTTTGGTTAATTCTCATGCTTATGTCTTTAATTTCATCATTAAATTAGTGATTTGAGGTAGAAAATTGGGGAAACTTTTGAGAAATGTTCTTTGGCCGAAATTTGGGATTTGGATCGAGATTTTGGTATATGATTTGAGTAATTTTGGTACGAGTGAACTCATGAGTGAATGAGTGTTTATATATTATGACTTTTACCCAATTCCGAAATGTGGGTCCGGGGATATATTTTGGGGCGATTTTCTAATTTCTTACTTTAGCTTTGATTTCATTAATTAGATTAATTTCTTATAGTTGTATTTATGGTATGTAATTGATTTTGTCTAGATTTGGGCCATTCGGAGTCGGATATTTGTGGAAAGGTCATTGCTACAGATTGATTGAGCTTGGTTCGAGGTAAGTGGCTTCCCTAACCTTGTGTGGAGGAAATCCCATTAGGATTTGGTGTTGTTATGATATGTGAGTGTCGTGTACGTGAAGTGACGAGTGCGTACACGGGATATTTGTGGAAAACCTGATTTTGTTATCGAGTAATAGCTTGTTTTCATCTTATCTGAGTGTACTAACATGTGTAGTTATCTTGTTAGCCTAGAATAGCATGTTTACATGTCCTAATTGCGTATTTAAACTCTTTGTAACATGTTTAGTAAATCCCGCTTCTTTCTTGACTTGTACTTAGTCTAAATTATAGGTTTCTTATTGTATCTGTTATATTTATTTGTTTGAGCTGTGTATTTACTTTGGGACTACAGGACAGTATCCCCGGAGATTCCCCCTGCATATTTACTTTTGAGACTACGAGGCGGTTCCTCGGGAGTTCTCCCTGCACATTTACTTTTGAGACTACGAGGCGGTTCCTCGGGAGTGCTCCTTGTATATTTACTTTTGAGACTACGAGGCTGTACCTCGGGAGATCTCCTTGCACTTTTATTTTGTGACTACGAGACGGTATCTCGGGAGATCCCCAGCTGTTTATCCCTGTGTTCTGCGTTGCTACTTTGCTACTTTGCTACGTTCTCCTTGTTTAAATTCCAGTCTCTTATTATATTGTTATACTCTCCTGCTTATTTACCATATACCAGTAGGGCCTTGACTCGACCTCGTCACTACTCGGCCGAGATTAGGCTTGGCACTTACTGGGTACTGCTGTGATGTACTCACGACCTTTCCTGCACATATATTTTGTGTGCAGATCCAGGTTCCTTTTACTAACCTTGTCCTTAGTTGCAGTCGCTGCTATTTGCGGAGAACTTCAAGGTACATCTACCCGCGCCCGCAGATTCTCGGAGTCCCCCTCTATCCCCCTATGTTGATACTTCTCTTATATTTATAGACATTTATGTATAGACAACTAGAACTTCGTAGAATCTTGTGACTTACAATGTTCCGGGTCTTGGGAGTGTTTTGCATATTTTGAGAGTTGATTATTGTATATGCCAAGAGGCATCTCAATTTCTTATTAAAAATATCTGTTACTGTTAGTTGCTAATTTTCATGTTTTTCATTTCTTTTCCGCAAGTTTTAGGCTTACCTAGTCATAGAGACTAGGTGTCGTCACGACGATTCACGGAGGGAGAGTTTGGGTAGTGACAAGTTGGTATAAGAGCTCTAGGTTCATAGGTGTCGTGAGTCACAATCTAGTTTATTAGAGTCTCACGGATCGGTACGGAGACATCTGCACTTATCTTCGGGAGGCTATGAAACTGTTAGGAAAAAATATGCTTCTTTGATTCCCTATCGTGCGAAATTTGTTGGCATAAAAAATTCTAAACTTCTGTAATCCATTCTTTCTCACAGATGGTGAGGACCCGTACCAGAGGATCTGATGACCAGGAACCCACTCCCCCTGCTAGAGCTGCCAGAGGCCGGGGCCGGGGTAGAGGACTACCACGCGGTACAGCTAGAGCACTCATGCGAGTTGCGACAGAGGAGCCCTCAGCAACTCCAGCTGGAGGGAAGGCACCAGAGGTTCCTATTAATGCACCAGCCCTCCAGGAGACTCTATCCCAGTTCATGAGCATGTTCAACACCTTAACTCAGGCTGTATTAATTCCATTAGCTCCCTCCACACCTCAGGCCGGGAGAGGGGCATAGACTCCCGCATCCCGTACTCCTGAGTAAAGGGTCCAGGTTGATCAGGCCCCAAAGTTCATTCCTATGCCACCTGTAGATCCGGTTCAGCACGAGACTAGGATAGCCGCTTCTAAGGCGGAGTAGCTCAGACTTGAGAGGTACAAGAAGTACCACCCACCTACCTTTAGAGGTTTCTTTTACCACTTTCCAGCTTAGAGGAGCAGCCTATCAGTGGTGGCGTGCTTATGAGTTGAGTAGTCCGGACGAGGCAGCTTCACTCATATGGACTTGGTTCTCAGATATGTTTTTGAGAGAGTATGTCCTTCAGAGCCTCAGGGATGCATGGTGCGCGGAGTTTGACCAGTTACGCCAGGGTGCTATGACTGTGTCAGAGTATGCAGTCTGCTTCGGTGATTTGTCCCGACATGCACCGTTCATGGTTGCCGCAGTTTGAGAGAGGGTGTGACTGTTTATTGAGGGACTCTACCCCAGTATCCGGATTAGTATGGCCAGGGAGTTGGAGATGGATATCCCTTATCAGTAGGTTGTGAGTATTTCCAGGAGATTGGAGGGCATGCTTGCCCGGGACCAAGAGGAGAGAGAGGCCAAGAGGTCTCAAGAGACTGGTTCTTATTCTAGAGCTCATGCCCCAACAGCTCGCCATGGTAGGGGTTATGTAACTCGCCCCGTTCATTCAGCTCTTCTAGCTGCTAGTGGTGTTTCAGCCCCTTCTAGGACCCATGAGCCTTATTATACACCGCCAGTATCTAGTGTGCCTCATGCTAGGGGTGCTTTTAGTGGCTAGCCCAGTAGACCTGGCCCGAGTCAGTCTGAGCAGCCATGCCCTCTTAGGGGTTGTTTTGAGTGTGGTGACACCTGCCATATGGTGAGGGATTGCCCCAAACTTAGGAGGGTTGCTCCTCAATAGACTTCTCAGCCATCACGTGCTCCATCGGGTCCTCAGGCCATGATTCCAACACCATCTACTGCCCCACCTACTCAGCCAGCTTGATGTGGAGGTCGGGGAGGTCGAGGTCGAGGTCGCCCTAGAGGGGGAAGCCATGCCACGTATTATGCTCTTTCGGCTCGTACAGAGACAGTTGCTTCCGACTATGTCATTACAGGTATTGTTCCAGTCTATCATAGAGATGCGTCAGTATTATTTGACCCAGGCTCTACGTATTCATATATGTCCTCTTATTTTGCCCCACATTTGGGTGTAACTAGGGATTCTTTGAGTTCCCCTGTTTATGTGTCTACTCCTGTGGGAGATTCTCTTGTTGTGGACCACATGTATCGATCGTGTTTGATTGCTCTTAGTGGTTTTGAGACCAGAGCCAATTTATTATTACTCAGCATGGTAGACTTTGATGTTATCTTGGGAATGGACTGGTTGTCGCCCCATTTTGCTATTCTTGATTATTACGCTAAGAGCGTGACGCTGGCTATGCCAGGTTTACCGCGATTAGAGTGTAAAGGTACCTTAGAGTATACTCTCAGCCGAGTCATTTCATTTCTTAAAGCTCAACGAATGGTTGAGAAGGGGTGTGACGCGTATCTAACTTATGTGAGAGATGTCAGTATTGATACCCCTACAGTTGAGTCAGTTCCAGTAGTGAGGGACTATCCAGATATGTTTCCAGCTGATCTTCAAGGTATGCCGCCCGACAGAGATATTGATTTTGGCATTGGTTTGTTGCCGGCCACTCAGCCCATCTCTATTCCTCCATATCGTATGGCTCCTCCTGAATTGAAAGAGTTGAAGGAGCAGTTATAGGAGTTGCTTGATAAGGGCTTCATTCGGCCCAGAGTGTCACCCTAGGGTGCTCCTGTCTTGTTTGTGAAGAAAAAGGATGGTTCTATGCATATGTGTATTGATTATTACCGGCTAGACAAAGTTACAGTGAAGAACAAGTATCCATTGCCTCGTATTGATGATTTATTTGATCATCTACAGGGTGCCAGAGTGTTCTCCAAGATTGACTTACGTTCAGGCTATCATCAGTTAAAGATTCGGGAGCCAGATGTCCCAAAGACTGCCTTCAGGACTCGCTATGGTCACTACGAGTTCCTTGTGATGTCCTTTGGGCTGACCAATGCCCCAACAACTTTTATGCACTTGATGCACAGTGTGTTCTGGCCTCATCTTGACTCCTTCGTCATTGTGTTTATTGACAACATTCTGGTGTACTCTCGGACTCGGAAGGATCACGAGCATCATTTGAGGACTGTGCTTCAGACTTTGAGAGAAAAACAGTTGTATGCAAAATTTTCTAAGTGTGAGTTTTGGCTAGACTTAGTGGCATTCTTGGGCCATGTAGTATCGAGTGATGGGATCAAGGTGGATCCAAAGAAGGTAGAAGTAGTGCAGAGTTGGCCTAGACCATCATCAGCTATGGAGATCCGTAGGTTTCTTGGTTTGGCGGGGTATTACCGTCACTTTATAGAGGGATTCTCATCTATTGCAGCACCTATGACCAGGCTGACCCGGAAGGGTGCTCCGTTCAGGGGGACAAAGGAGTATGAGGAGAGCTTTCAGAAGCTCAAGATGGCTTTGACTACAACCCCAATATTAGTATTGCCTACAGGATCGGGGTCTTACACTGTATATTGTGATGCGTCGCGAATTGGTCTTGGCACGGTGTGGATGTAGGATGGTAGGGTAATTGCCTACGTGTCCAGACAACTGAAGGTGCATGAGAAGAACTATCCTGTCCACGACCTTAAGTTAGCAGCTATTTTTCATGCCCTGAAGATTTGGCGGCACTATTTGTACGGTGTTCCTTGTGAGATTTAAACCGATCATCGGAGTTTGCAGCATCTGTTCAAGCAAAAGGATCTTATCTTACGTCAACGGAGGTGGTTGGAGCTACTTAAGGACTATGATATTACCATTTTGTACCACCTGGGGAAGGACACTGTGGTGGCTGATGGTTTGAGTCACCGGGCGGAGAGTTTGGGGAGTTTAGCATACCTTCCAGCAGCAGAGAGACCCTTAGCATTGGATGTTCAGGCCTTAGCCAGCCAGTTTGTGTGATTGGATATTTCTGAGTCGAGTCGAGTGTTGGCTTGTGTGGTCTCTCGGTCTTCTATTTATGATCGCATCAGGGAGCGTAAGTATGATGACCCCCACCTGCTTGTCCTTAAGGACACGGTTCAACACGGTGATGCTAATGAGGTCACTATTGAGGATGATGGCGTATTGAGGATACATGGAAGGCTATGTGTGCCTAATATATATGGTTTGCGTGAGTTTATTCTTCAGGAGGCTCATAGCTCGCGGTACTCCATTTATCCGGGTGCCGCGAAGATGTATCAGGACTTGAGGTAATATTACTGGTGGAGGGGAATGAAGAAGGACATAGTGAAGTATGTGGCTCGGTGCCTAAATTAGCAGTAGGTGAAGTATGAGCATCAGCGGCCGGCTGAGTTACTTCAGACGTTAGAGATTCCGGAGTGAAAAAGGGAGCGGATCATTATGGATTTCGTTGTTGGACTTCCACGGACTCAGCGGGGTTTCGATGCAGTTTGGTTGATTGTGGATAGGCTGACCAAGTCTCATTTCATTCTTGTGATAACTACTTATTATTCCAAGCAGTTGGCTAGAATTTACATCCGTGAGATCGTCAGGCTTTATGGCATACCGGTATCTATCATCTCTGACTGGGGTACGCAATTTACATCACGGTTCTGGAGGGTTGTACAACAGGAGTTAGGTACTCGGGTTGAGTTGAGCACAGCATTTCACCCTCAGACGGATGGACAGTCCAAGCGCACTATTCAGATACTGGAGGATATGCTCCGTGCTTGTGTGATAGATTTTGGGGGTGCTTGGGACCAGTTCTTGCCACTTGCAGAGTTTGCCTACAACAACAGTTATCAGTCGAGCATTCAAATGGCACCGTATGAGGCTCTGTATGGTAGGCGGTGCCGGTCTCCAGTGGGTTGGTTTGAGTTGGGTAAGGCTAGATTATTGGGTACCGATTTGGTTCAGGATGCCCTGGATAAAGTGTAGGTGATTCAGGATTGACTTCGCACAGCCCAGTCCAGAGAGAAGAGTTATGCAGATCGGAAGGTTCGTGATATTTCATTCATGGTTGGAGAGTGGGTCTTGCTCCGGGTTTCGCCTATGAAGGGCGTTATGAGGTTCGGGAAGAAGGGCAAGCTGAGCCCACGGTTTATCAACCCATTTGAGGTGTTATGAGTCATTGGGGAGGTTGCTTATGAGCTTGCCTTGCCTCCCAGTCTTGCAGGGCTCCACCCAGTATTTCATGTTTCTATGCTCCGAAAGTATCACGACGATCCGGCTCATGTGTTGGATTTTAGCTCAGTCCAGTTAGACAAGGATCTATCTTATGTCGAGGAGCCAGTGGCTATTTTGGAGAGTCAGATTCGAAAGTTGAGGTCAAAGAACATTGCTTCCATGAAGGTTCAGTGGAGGGTTCAGCCGGTCGAGGAGGCGACTTGGGAGACAGAGCATGTTATGCTCAGCCGTTATCCTCATCTTTTCACCATTTCATATATGTCTTTATGCTCATTCGAGGATGAACGATTGTTTTAAGAGGGGAAGGTTGTAACGACCCGGACGGTCGTTTCTAGAGTTATATCCTCGATCCCCTATTAACTGCTTCTCCCACATCTTTTTCTGCTATTGTGACTTGCCGTGAGGTTTCGTTTTGGTTTTTGGAGTGTTTTGGAACACTTAGTCCGTAAATAGAGGTTTAAGCCTTAGGATTCGAACCGTAGTCAGAACTGTGTGAAGACGACTCCATAATGGAGTTCCGTCGGTTCCGTTAGCTCCGTTATGTGATTTTGGACTTAGGGGCGTGTCCGAATAGTGTTTTAGAGGTCTGTAGCTCATTTAGGCTTGAAATGGCGAAAGTCGATGTTTTGAAGATATTGACCAGATTCCGATTACGGAAGTAGGAGTAGGTCCGTAAGGTTGATTATGACTTGTGTGCAAAATGTGGGGTCTATTGGACGTGGTTTGATAGGTTTCAGCATCAGTTGTCGAATTTGGAAGTTTCAAGTATTTTAAGTTTGAATCGGAGGAGGATTCATGATTTTAGCATTGTTTGATATGGTTTGAGGGCTCGACTAAGTTCGTATGGTATTTTAGGACTTGATGGTATGTTTGGTTGAGGTTTTGGGGGCCTCGGGTTGATTCCGGATGGTTAACGGACCTTATGAACTTAAGAGAAGATAGCAAATTTCTGGTATTTTTGTTGCAGATATTTCTTCATCGCGTTTGCGAGAGAGATCTCATGATCGCGTAGGGCATCTGGGAGGCCAGCTCAAGTATGTTCTTCGCATTCGCGCAAAGGAGCCCATTAGCGAAGGTATGGTTAGTGGAAGCATCGCGAACGCGAAGAGTGGAGCGCATTCGCGTAGAGGTAGTGAGGCAGCTGGGGACCCCAGTCAATTGTTCTAAGTGTTCGCATACTGGGTATCGCGTTCGCAAAGGACCAGGAAGTGAAAGGTACACGTTCGCGAGAGGTCCCTCACGTTCACGAAGGAGGAAATTTGGTCAGTGGAATTTTTATTATACGCGAACGCGAGATAGTGGCTGCGTTCGCGAAGAAGGGAACACCTGGTCTGATTTAAAAGTTCAAAATCGAGGGTTTATGTCATATATCACCATTTGGACTTGAGAGCTCGGAATTAGGCGATTTTTGGAGGGATTTTCACGTAGGTGTTTGGGGTAAGTGATTCTTACCTAGTTTTGGTTAATTCCCATGATTATGTCTTTAATTTCATCATTAAATTAGTGATTTGGGGTGGAAAATTGGAAAACACTTGAGAAAAGTTCTTAGGCCAAATTTTGGGATTTTGATCGAGGTTTTGGTATTGGATTTGAGTAAGTTTGGTACGAGTGAACTCATGAGTGAATGGGTGTTCATATTTTGTGACGTTTACCCGATTCCGAGACGTAGGCCCGGGGAGATGTTTTGGGCAATTTTCTAATTTTTTGCTTTAGCTTTGATTTCATTAATCAGATTAATTTCTTATAGTTGTATTTATGGTATGTAATTAATTTTGGCTAGATTTGGGCCATTTAGAGGCGTATATTCGTGGAAAGGGCATTGTTACCGATTGATTGAGCTTGGTTCGAGGTAAGTGGCTTGCCTAACCTTGTGTGGGGGAAATCCCCTTAGGATTTGGTGTTATTATTTGTGGGAAAACCTGATTGTTTTACCGAGTAATAGCATGTTTTCATCTTATCTGAGTATGCTAGCATGTGTAGTTATCCTGTTAGCCTAGAATAGCATGTCTACGTGTCCTAATTACCTATTTAAACTCTTTGTAGCATGTTTAGTAAATCCCACTTCTTTCTTGACTTGTACTTAGTCTAAATTATAGGTTTCTTGCTGTAACTGTTATATTGATTTGTTTGAGCTGTATATTTACTTTGGGACTACGGGACGGTATCCCAGGAGATTCCCCCTGCATGTTTACTTTTGAGACTACGAGGCGGTTCCTCGGGAGATCTCCCTGCACGTTTACTTTTGACACTACGAGGCGGTTCCTCGGAAGTGATCCCTGCATATTTCTTTTGAGACTACGAGGCGGTACCTCGGGAGATATCCTTGCACTTTTATTTTGGGACTACGAGACGATATCTCGGGAGATCTCCTGTTGTTTATCCCTGTGTTCTACGTTGCTACTTTGCTATGTTCTCCTTCTTTAAATTCCAGCCTCTCATATTATTGTTATACTCTCCTGATTATTTACTATATACCAGTAGGGCCTTGACCTGACCTCGACACTACTCGGTCGAGGTTAGGCTTAGCACTTACTAGGTACCACTGTGGTGTACTCAAGCCCTTTCCTGTACATATTTTCTTGTGCAGATCCAGATTATTGCATATGCCGAGCGGCATCTCAATTGCTTATTAAGAATATCTATTACTGTTAGTTGTTAATTTTTATGTTTTTCATTTCTTTTCCGCAAATGTTAGGCTTACCTAGTCAGAGAGACTAGGTGCCGTCACGACGATTCACGGAGGAAGAGTTTGGGTCGTGACAGGTTTGTAGCTCGGTGCCTTAACTGTCAGGAGGTGAAGTATGAGCATCAGAGACCGGGTGGATTACTACAGAGGCTAGAGGTTCCAAAGTGGAAATGGGAGTGTATCATCATGGATTTTGTAGTTGGGCTACCACGGACTTCGAGGAATTTTGATGCTATTTGGGTGATTGTGGATCGGCTGACCAAGTCCGCGCACTTCATCCCAGTTTGGACTACTTATTCTTTGGAGTGGTTGGCTGAGATTTACATCTCCGAGATTGTTCGCCTTCGCGGTATGCTAGTATCCATCATTTCAGATCGGGGCACGCAGTTTACATCGTAGCTTTGGAGAGTCGTGCAGCGAGAGTTGGGCACCCAGGTTGAGTTGAGTATAGCATTTCATCCTCAAATGGAAAGACAGTCCGAGCGCACTATTCAGATATTTGAGGATATTCTACGTGCTTATGTCATAGATTTCGGGGGTTCTTGGGTTCAGTTTCTGCCGCTCGCGGAGTTTGCTTACAACAACAGCTACTAGTAGAGCATTTAGATGGCTCCGTATGAGGCCTTTTATGGGAGAAGGTGTCGATCTCTGGTGGGTTGGTTTGAGCGAGGGAAGCTATACTATTGGGTACTGACTTAGTTTAAGATGCTTTGGACAAGGTTAAATTGATTCAGGATCGGTTTTGCACGGCTTAGTCTAGGCAAAGGAGTTATGTCGATAGGAAGGTTTGGGATGTTGCTTACATGATTAGGGAAAAGGTACTGCTCAAGGTTTCACCCATGAAGGGTGTTATGAGATTCAGGAGGAAGGGCAAGTTGAGCCCTTTGTATATTGGACCGTTTGAAGTACTTCAAAAGATTGGAGAGGTGGCTTACAAGCTTGCTTTGCTACCTAGTTTGTCGAGTGTGCATCCTGTATTTCATGTTTCTATGCTCCGGAAGTATGTCGGTGATCCGCCTTATGTTTTGGATTTCAGCACTGTTCAGTTGGATGGGATTTGACTTATGATGTGGAACCGGTGGTCATTTTGGACTGGCAGGTTTGAAAGTTGAGGTCAAAAGAAATAGCTTCAGTGATGGTGAAGTGGAGAGGTCAGCCAGTTGATGAGGATACTTGGGAGGACAAGCGGGAGGTGCGGAGCAGATACCTACGCCTATTTGAGACTCCAGGTACGTTTCTAGCCCCGTTCGAGGACAAACATTTGTTTAAAAGGGGGAGGATGTAACGACATGGCCACTAATTTTGAGAGTTGTAGCCCCGTTCCCTCATTTACTGCTCATTTTGTGCTTTACAGTTATTATATGACTTGCCGGGGTAGTTAGTTTGGGTTCGGAGAGGTTTCGAAATGAATTGAGACATTTAGTCTTAAGGTGGAAAGTTTAAGTTGAAAAGGTTGACTGAATGTTGTCTTATTTGTAAACTACTCTGGAATAGAGTTTTGATGGTTCTGTTAGCTCCGTTGAGTGATTTTGGACTTAGGAGCATGTCCGGATTATGATTTGGAGGTCTATAGTTGGATTAGGCTTGAAATAGCGAAAGTTGGAAATTTGGGAGTTTGATCGAGAGTGGACTTTGTGGTTATCGGGCTCGGATTGGGGTTCTGGGAATTGGAGTCGGTCTATGGTGTCATTTGTGACTTGTGTGCAAAATATGAAGTCAATCGGACGTGATTTGATAGGTTTCGACATTGTTTGTAGGAGTTGGAATTTCCTTAGTTTCAATAGGCTTGAATTGGGTGTGATTTGTGTTTTTGATGTTGTTTGATGTGATTTGAGTACTCGACTAAGTTCGTATCGTATTTTTGGACTTGTTGGTATAATTGGTTGAGGTCCTGAGGGCCTCGGGTGAAGTTGGGATAGTTACCAGATCAAATTTGGAGTTTGGATGATTGCTGAAGCTAGAAGTGTGCTGGTGTAATCGCACCTGCGGAGATTTGATCGCAGGTGCGAGCTGGGAATCGAAGAAACGGAGTTTGGATTGGGGGATATGGAGCGCGGATGCGGAAGCATTTTCGCATGTGTGAACTCGTA
Organism: Nicotiana otophora; assembly: GCA_000715115.1. Classification (NCBI taxonomy): domain Eukaryota; kingdom Viridiplantae; phylum Streptophyta; class Magnoliopsida; order Solanales; family Solanaceae; genus Nicotiana; species Nicotiana otophora. The sequence goes on from AWOL01S0034702.1 coordinate 71,735, forward strand.
CCTGCACGTGGAGGATCGTAGAAGCGGAGAGGAGCTTGGAGTCACTGGTCCGTAAAAGCGAATGGACTTGCGCATATGCGCACCCGCATGAGTGGGAATTGGGACCGCAGAAGAGGCTAGTTGGCACTTAAGTGACCTCCGCAGATATGGAATATTGACCGCAAAAGAGGTATCGCAGATGCGGATTTTTGGACCGCAGAAGCAGAATAGCTGGGCAGTATTTAAATCCGAAAGGTTTCGTGATTTCTCTCATTTTGGACTTTGCAAACTCGGTCTAAGGCGGTTTTTGAGAGGATTTTCGAGGGCTTTCTTGAGGTAAGCCACTTGTGGTTAAACTTATTCAATAATTTTATTTCCCTATTGATTTTCCCATCTAAATTGTGTGGTTTGGAGGTGTAATTTTGGGAGTTGAGGCTAGGAATGTGGAGAGTTTACATTGGGGATTTGGGTGTCGATTTGGTGTTGGATTTTGGTACATTTAGTATGGTTGGACTTGTGGTTGAATGGATTTCCGGATTTTGTGACTTTTATTGGATTCCGAGACGTGGTCCTGGGGCCAGCTTTTGACTCGACTTTTTGATTTTTGATAAATAATTTAGTATTTTCTTATGAAATTATTTTCTTTAGCCCGTGTTGAGTGTATCGAACTGTTTGTGGCAAGATTCGAGGCATTTGGAGACCTATTCGCGAGGCAAGGGCGTGTTAGATTAAATTTGCACGGTTTGAGGTAAGTAACACTTCTAAGCTTGGTTCTGAGGATGTGAAATCCCGAATTTCGTGTTATGTGATTGGTGTTGAGGTGACGCATGTGCTAAGTGATGGGCATGTAGGCATGCACCGAGAGAATTGTGACTTGGTCGATTCCATAGAACTGAATAGTTATCAAATCTTGTTGTTACCCGTTATTTCACTATGTGTTGGATCTATTGAGTTGTCAGTCATATTAGAAAGCCTACTTAGACTATATGATGGTACTATTGGGACCCATAGTGGTTGTTCTTTGCTATAGAACTAATTGCTTAACTGTCAATTTATACTCAGTCACAGTTATTACTTGCATATTATGTCTCAGTCTTTGTTGTCTTTACATGTTATATCATATCATCATTGTAGGCTAATTATCATGATTTTGGTAAGTCCGAGAGACTGGAGAGGTTATTAACTGAGTGGGGATGAGGGCATATTGTGATTGATATTTATGGGATCAGGCTGCACACCGCAGCATGATTTATTGATTGATGCTAGGATTTGGCTTATTATAGCGCTTGGGCCTAGATGGCCCCTCCGGAGTTTGCACACCCACATAAGGCGCAATGCTAATATTTATGACATCTGGGCTGGATCTGCCCTGTTTACTTGCATTTGGGCTGAATCTGCCCTGTTTTATTTGCATGTGGGCTGGATCTGCCCTATTACGTGTTAAGTTTTGTTGTGAAATCTGAAAGGATGTCTAAGTTCTTATTGAAAGCATGTCTAAATTCTTGTACCTTCACTTGTTGAATACAAATATCTGAGATATCATTGTCATATTTTTCTATAGCTTTTCGTACTGCTAGATGTTGAAAGTGGACCGTAATATATTGGACGTGTCACTACTTTCAGTCCAAAGGTTAGATTTGTTACTTATTGAGTTGGTTGTACTCACGTTGCACCTTGTACCTCGTGTGCAGATCCAGGTGCTTCCGATTTCGGCGGTTATTGATTTACAGAGGCCAGACCTTCGGAGATCATCGAGGTAACTGCTTGGCGTTTGCAGACCTTGACTCTCCTTCCTTATATTTTAGTTTATTTATTCAGTTTTACTTCTAGACAGCGTACTAGACTTTGTTATTTCGTAGATGCTCATGTACTCAGTGACACCCCGATTTTGGGAAGAATTTATGTATTTAGTTATGACTTTCCTATCCTGTTTTAAGAGATTTTTCTTTATTTAAACTGTTTTAGTATCTTTGAAAGATTTAAAGTGTTGGAAATGTCTGAATAGTCGGCTTGCCTAGTACCATGATAGGCGTCATCACGACGGGTTGGTTTTGGGTAGTGACAAAGTGGCACCCCAAGACACTAAATGGATATAGGTGTCATGGTTGAAGTGCTGAAATTCCATTTAAAGGACCCGGGATCGAGACTCACTATGATTTGTTCCTAGTTATTCCTTTTGCTACCTTTTCCCCTTTCCTTTGTTTTCATTATGCTTCTTTTGTTAATGTTTCTTATTTTCTTCATCTTTGTTATTCACTTTTTTGTGCAATCTCATTTTTATTATTTATTTATATTGTTTATTTACTTCCTTTGTCTTTTTTCTAGATCTTTATATTTTATTTGAATGTAATTTTAATTATTTTCTCTTTTTATTCATTTGTTGTTATTATATTAATTTTAGAGATTTTTTAGAGTTATTGAAGGGGCGTATGATATATTTATTTATGCATAATTTAATTCTTTTTAAATTGGATTGAATAAATTCAAAATGGACCAAACTAAACCGAAAATTTTTAAAACGGATCGAATCGACTAAATGTACATCTTAATTTAATCTTCTTCGCTAGTGATCGTTTTGCATTAAATAGTGGCACCCATAACTATCAAATCCTGGATCCGCTTATGCCTATCTTGGGAGGACAGAGATGCTATTTTCATGAATCCTAGGCTCAAGAAAAAAAAAGTATTATTAATTGTATATATTTTTTCAAAATGACAGCGTAACACGTTTTATGTTTTTTTATGGAACTCTCTGGGAGCAAGGATATAAAATAGCCTGCAGAACCACCAACAAGAGCTAAGAATAGAATGAAAAGTGTTTATTTTTTTCAATTAAAACGGCTAAAGTATTATTAATTTTAAAGTTTTCTTTCAAATAATTACAACGTAACAAGTTTAAACTTTTTTTATTGAAATTGTCGGAGAGCAAGGACATAATTTACACAATAGAAAAGAGGAAGTGAGAGTTATAATCTTTGGGCGAGTATCGCTATTAGCAGCTAAAATAGCTTGCAGAACCACCAGCAAGAGCTAAAATAGCATGAAAAATGTTTTTTTCTAATTTGGCTAAAGTAATATTAATTGTAATTTTTTCGTTCAAAACAACGACATGGACAGATTTCTACACGTCTATACATACCTGTTAATGAAATTCAAATAATGAATGGTTAATCCAGCTTCGGATACAATTAAAGGCTACATGGTTTTCATCTTGCGTGTGGGCAATGACGAACATAAAGGATTTTCGCTATTCCTCAGGTTTAACAGAACTCAATTGCTGCTTTAAACACTTAAAATTGGCATCATATTGTGTTTTTTTGCTATGTGTTTACAGCTCCCTCATAATTAATGTGATAGTCACTTGGAATATATGAGACAACAATCAGGATTTCCTTCGGCTAATTTTTATTGGCAAAAAAATTACAAAAAGAGAGAATTTTTATTAAAAACATTTGTGGGGCGAGTGAACGCAGATAGAGTGTGGAGCGAGTGAATGCGGGTTTAAATCCTATATGGTGCGGGTTGAAATTGTGCGGGTTCAGACAGAACCCCGCCTGCCATTCCTAAGAGAAACTCTCATCCAATGGCATAAAATAAGAGACTATTCGATATACACTACAGGATAAAGCCAACTAAAATAATTAAAAGTAAAAACAGATTTCTATACGAAATACAAGAATTCTGTGAACACTATATAAAGTGTATTAGAGGATATTAAATTCCAACCTTCTTCTTCTTCTTCTTCTTTTGTTTTTTTTTTTTGGGTAAGTTCCAGCCTTATTCTCTTTGAGTTTCAGCTGCTCCATACGGAATGAGATTATCGTCAACTGGGACATGCACAATACACGATATAATTGTATAGGGTAAAATATGTTATGTTAAATGATCGCATAAGGGAGTGACACGTGGAGCCGAAAGCAGATGATAGCTAAAACTGAAAACAACTATTCCATCTGTTACCGGAAAGAATGGTGCTTATAAAGATGAAATAAATGTCTGCCACGCGGTAGCATTTAATGGAGAATATTCTACAGCATTTAATACACTTTCCGTTATAAATAATTTATCATTCATGTCCGCCGTTACACAATCTTCAATGTCCCTCATAATTGAAATTAAAGAAGGGATTGATCTTAGAACCATGTTCCCTAGATGCAGCTATAAATAATGAGCTCTATTATCATTGGAGGGCAAACGAATTTTCTGGCAAACTTATGCTATAGTCTATTCAAAAGCTTAATATAATTTTATCTTCCTGCTTTTTGATTTCATTGTTGTTCTGCCCGGAGGCCCTGCTCCCAGAACTACTATTTTTGCTATTTTGTCACAATCTCAAGGCTAAGTATTGCATATTTATTTAATTTTTCTATTATTTCATGATCAAATTAATTCACTTGTCTAGAAACCACTTATAATTCAACTATACCATTTTAGGGGTAAACAGTTTGGCACCCACCATGGGTCCTAGACAACCGTGTAATTAAGTTAGTCCTTGCCTCTTTTACTAACGTGATTTGATTATTTGTTCTTAACAAAAATAATAGAAAATGACAGATAATAGTGTTAACAACACACACAATCTCGCGGCCCAAGGAAACAAGCCTCAACATGAAGATTCAATCAGTGATACCCGCAATGAGGGAAACGATGCCACGCCGGTCCACGACAGACGGTACCCGCGACATATTCGGGAGGCGACTCTCGATGATGCTGAAGAGGAACATATCGTTGAAGCGGTAAGGGTCCTGCAGAAGCAATAAGAGGCCATTCTAGGCCATCTCACACGTCAGGATAAGGTTATGATAGAACTAAAGCAGGCGTTATCGGGTGCTTCCAATAACGCGAACGAACGAGGTCTAATTTCTCCCAGTGCTCTCGCCAATCAAACAACGCAGAGGGTCGACAACAACACCTCAAGGGGTGAGGTCGGCTTTCGATGCGAACGGGGTAGGGGGGCAGATCCGAAAACAACAACGAGAGTGATCTCTTTAAAAGAGAAATCTTACGGTTTATGAGGGAAGTGAACGCCCGCATTGACAAATCTCGGGTGCACCACCGGTACTGAAAGGATCAGACTCAAAGAAGTATACTCAACTGCTATACAAATCGAGCGTGACACTAGAATTGATCCCGAAGCGATTTAAAATACCGACGTGACAAAATATGATGGGACTTCGGACCCTCGGGAGCATATTACCACCTATACAATGGCGGTGAAAGGGAACAATTTAGCTCCCCACGAGATCGAATTAGTTTTACTAAAGAAAGTTGGAGAGACTCTCACGAGGGGAGCCTTGACGTGGTATTCGTTGTTGCCCAATCATTCCATAGATTTCTTTGAGATGCTTGCAGATTATTTTATTAAGGCCCATGTCGGGGCCAGAAAGGTGCATGCCCGAAAGGCCGACATATTCAAAATTACACAAGGAGAGTCCGAGTTGCTGCGGGAATTCGTCACCCGGTTCCAGAAGGAAAGAATGTTTCTCCCGGTTGTTCAGGACAAATGGGCAGCTGAAGCAATCATCAAGGGTTTGAATCCGAGAAGTTCAGATGCTTCCTAGAAATTGATAGAAAGCTTGCTGGAGTTCTAAGCGACGACTTGGGTAGATTTTCACAACCGGTACGAGTCCAAGATAAGGATTGAGAATGATCAGCTCGGCTTCCCAGCGGCGGTTAAAGGTCGGGAGAAGAATAAAGAGAAATAAAAAGACAATTTCGACATAGATAGAAGAACTTCGAGGGGCAGGTTTTTTCCTTATGAACGGGCTGAAGGACGCGACAGAGGTTTCCAGATGGCAGACAGGTTTGCTACTGATAGAAGAACCGATTGCGGCTGAAACAACAGATCACTACATGACAAGGAAGCATCAGGTTCTCGAGATCCTTCCTATCCCACACTTTCAGAATACAACTTCAACGTCAGTGTAGTAGAGTTGGTATCGGCTATGTGGAACATTAAAGAAGAACGATTCCCAAAGCCTATTAGATCCGATCCCAGATAGAGGGATCCTAATTTGTGGTACGAATACCACGGGACGAACGACCACCGAACTGGGGACTACCAACATCTGCGTGAAGAGGTGGCGACACTGTTGAAAAATGGCCATCTTAGGGAATTCTTAAGTGACCGGGCCAAAAATAATAACGGTCGTAGTCGTGATAACACGGAGCCCTGAAAAGCAGGAGAAACCCCCTGCTCCAAACAATCAACATGATTTTCGGGGGGAACGAGATTAATGGGGTTACCTTCTCGGTAGAAAAAAAGACAAAGGTAATAGTAACCCACGATAAGAGGCTCTGGGAAGTCGATGAGGACGACATACGGCAGCAACCAACGGCAAAGAAGATGAATGTGATTTCAGCCTCCAGTAGCAAAGGGAAGGAGCACACGGTATAGCAATTACAGAAATCGGTGCCTGCTCCCGAATCAAGTAAAGTTAGGTGCCAAGATATTTCCAGGTACCAGAAGAGACGGACGCAACAAAGTCCACAGCGGAAGAGCTTGAACAAGTCGTATTGTTTGAAAATTTCTTGGAGAGGAAATTCCACTTGGGGGCATGACTACACCCCGAGCTCAGGTCTGTATTTATTGAATTTCTTAAGTTTAATGCCGATTGTTTTGCGTGATCGCATGCGGATATGACAGATATTCCGACGGAAGTGGTCGTTCACAAGCTAAGCTTGGATCCCAACATTCCTCCAGTGAGACAAAAGAAACATCCTATTGCTGAGGCCAGAAATAAATTCGCTAGAGAAGATGTAACTCGCCTACTTTATATCAGTTCGATCCGAGAGGTAAAGTATCCAGACTGGAGAGCTAACGTAGTACTGGTTCATAAGAAGAACATTAAATTTCGCATTTGCATAGACTATAAGGACTTAAACAGGCACGAGTTAATGCATTTCCTCGATGCTTACTCCGGGCACAACCAAATTAAGATGAACCTGGAGGATCAAGAAAAGACTTCGTTCATAACGAATTTCGTCACATATTGCTATAATGTGATGCCCTTCAGGCTAAAGAACACTGGAGCCACTTATCAGCGGCTCGTAAACAAAATGTTTGAAAACCAAATAGGGAAAATCATGGAAGTTTATATAGATGATATGCTTGTTAAGTCTTTGAACGCAGGTGATCATCTTAAACATTTGCAAGAAACTTTTGACATCCTAAAGAAGCATAACATGAAGCATAACCCCGAGAAGTGTGCGTTCGGGGTCAACTCCGGCAAGTTCCTGGGATTCCTGGTTGTCACAAAGGGGGATTGAGGTTAATCCTGATAAAATCAAAGCCATCGAGGACATCCCGGACTAGCTATCAAGCATAAAAGAGGTTTAAAGGCTCACGTGGAGATTGGTCTCTTTGTGTAGGTTCAATTCCCGATCTTCGGAGAAATGCCATCATTTCTTCTCGTTACTCAAAATGAAGAACAACTTCGAATGGACCCCAGAATGTTAGCAGGATTTGAGGGATTTGAAATAGTATTCGTAAAGTCCTCAGTTACTATCGAAGCCGGAGGAAGGCGAAAAAGTGCTAATCTACCTAACAGTCTTTGAGGTAGCGATAAGTGTTGTTTTTGTCCGTGAGGATGAAGGTACACAATCTTCTATTTATTACGTTGGTAGAATTTTAACGGGAGCATAAACTCACTGCCCACATTTGGAGAAGTTGGCCTTAGCCCTCGTAGTCGATGCTCAAAAGCTATGGCCTTATTTCCAATGTCACCCGATAGCTGTGGTGACCACATTTTCCCTTCGGAATATCCTTCATAAACCCGAGCTTTCGGGTAGGCTGAATGGGCCATCAAAATGAGTGAATTTGACATAGAATATAAACCTAAAACTACAGTTAAGTCACAAATTTTGGCCGACTTTGTGGCCGATTTCAGTCCGGGATTTTTACCTTTGGCTACCGAAGAAGTAGTGATGGCGTCAGAATCAACATCATGAGTTTGGACCTTATTTATGGATGGAGCTTCCAACGTAAAACGGTCCAAGCTCGACATAATATTAACCATGCCTTCGGGAGAAACCCTAAGGCAAGCCATAAGAACAGTTCCTCTGACTAACAATGAAGATGAGTATGAAGCTTTGATTGTAGGGCTCGAATTGGCCAGGGGATTAGATTTCGAGGTCATAGAAATCAAACGCGACTCCCAGATGGTGGTAAATCAGGCCTACTTGATATTCAAAGCCAAAGAGGAACGCATGCAATAATACATAGTGAAGGTCCAGGCTCTGCTTGCTCGGTTCCAGGAGGGGTCAATTATGCATATCCCGAGGGAAGAAAATGCAAAAGCGAACACATTAGCTAGCTTTGGCTCATCAACGGTAATGAAGGGATCATACTCCGGTACAATCATTCATCTTATGCACTCAGTTCTGGATGCAGATAACTACTACGAGGTAAACGCGATTAATTTGGTATGGGACTGGATAAATGAGCTCGTTGATTACCTCGAGCATGGGAAGTTTCCTAAAGAGCCTAAGGCATCTCGGGCGCTCCGTGCTAAAGCAGTGCGGTATAGTTTCAAAGGAGGCCAATGGTACAGGAAATCTTTCCAAGGCCCGTTGGCCCGATGTTTAGGAGCCTCCGAAGATAATTATGTTATGCGAGAAGTCCATGAAGTGGAGAATGGATATCGTCGAACCACTGCAGTCAGTCCCTAGTAAGGTTTCTTTTGATTTTAACTGACTATTTTTCTAAGTGGATTGAAGCAGGTCCTTATCAGAAGATCAGTAAACGTGAAATGGTGGATTTCTTGTAGGAGAACGTAATTTGCAGATTAAGGATACCAAAAGCGATAGCCTGCATCAATGAACCATAATTTTTAGGCGCAACGGTCATGAAGTTCCTTGAGGACTTGAAAATCAAAAGGATCACATCTTTTCCATATCGTCCGAGAGCAAATGGTCAAGCAGAATCAAGGAACTAAGTAATTATACAAAATCTCAAAAAGAGATCGAAAGCAGCTAAAGGAAAATGGCCCGAGGAGCGACCTGATGGAAGTAGGAGAACCTATCTTGAGATACTTTCAGGATGAATAAACAAACAATGAAGCAATATTGGTCAATTTGGAGCTTCTTGATGAACGCAGGGACTTGGCGCATCTAAAGATGGAAGCTCAAAGGCAGAGAAAAGAAAGATATTACAATCGAAGAGCCATCTTTTAATATTTCAAAGTGGGAGACTTGGTTTTAAGGAACTTAACTCAAAATACCCGGGAACTCAATTCGGGAAAGCTAGTTCTAACATGGGAAGGGCCCTATCGGGTTTTAGCTATCACCGGGAAAGGATCATATGAGTTGGAGAATCAAGATGGAGAAAATTTTCCAAGCAACTGGAATGTGGCGTACCTTAAGAGATACTACTGCTGATGAACTTCACCTTTACTGAAAGTATATGCTGCACTTTTTTCCCTTCGTCCAGTTTTTGTCTCAATTAGGTTTTTCTAACAAGGTTTTTAACGAGGTAGCAACGGAAAGCATACTACGAAGGAAGTTTCAACAGAAGCAATAATACCTTTTAATGACAAGGCACACAAGCGAAGAACCACTCCGGAGTGGTTAGATAATCTTTTGCTCAGTAGCGAATTTCCTACCGGGAAGTTAAGTTTGCTATTGAAAAACGATTATTCGACCATTCACAAGTGCTCCAAATTGACTAATATTGCTTTGTTGTTTGCCTCTTCATTTGCCTGGAAATATCTCAAGGTAGGTTCCCCTACTTCCACCAGGATCAAGGTTTCTTCTTAGTACACAAGGGAGAAAGGAGTCTCTCTAGTGCTCGATTTGGCTGTTGTTCGGTATGCCCATAACACTACAGGTAGTTCCTCGAGCCATTTACCTTTGGCTGCTTCCATTCTCTTTTTAATATTTTGCATAATCACTTTCTTCGTTGATTTCGCTTGACCATTAGCGCTCGAATGATAGGGCAAAGATGTGATCCTTTTGATTTTCAACACTTCAAATGAGAAGATGTGATCATATTCCGTTGAAGGCGGCAGAGTCGTTATTTCCATATCCTCATATCAT